>JABRPJ010000073.1:0-72851 GCA_013461525.1 Naganishia randhawae
CTTTGAGGTTAGTTATATTTAGTTGTCATTTGTTTACCATCTACAATACAGCTTAGTCGTGAAGCATAATTCTCCTTGACCGATCCCATTAAAGAACCAATACCATAATATTTAGCTTACTGATATAATAAAATATATAGCTATATACTACAACGTATCAAGGTCTCTTGCAACAATTGTCGCCACACATGTCACACAAGCTTGGACTCGGTGAAAGGAGGTATGTCTGTGCGTATGTGTTTGTGAGCTACGAGCTATCTGTAACGAGTGATACCATCATTATACAACCTGTGAGAGTCCGTCTGGGCATTGCTAGCCCAGTACGGCTGCGTGAGTGTCCGCGCACAGACAAACAAACGCCAGTCGCGCGAAACAGCTGTCAGATCACATTTCCTGTGCGTATTGTCACGCTGCACCATAAACGCTCGAAATATCCCTTGAAGCTACGCTTAGGGAGTGCATCATGAGTTGTGGGTGGCAGGTAAGCCTTAGCGGTAATCCACCGGTCGCGCACAGCGATAAAGTCTTCGCCACACAAGGCTTGACACGTGTCAAAGGAGGAATGCCTGTGCGTATGTTTTTGAGAGTGGCCAGCCGTTCTTCCTAACGGGGGTTACTTTTATACAATCCGTATGACTACTGTATGGCGTCGCCAGGCTAGTAGCATCCCACGATGGCCCGCGCACAGAGACACAAAGGGACAGTCTCGCAAAAACGTCTGTACCACTCATTTCCTGTGCGTATCTCCATTTCTTAACACAGACGCATGCAATGCCCCCTGGAGCGACGCTGACGAAGTGCAACACGTTGAGTGGGGTGCAAAACAGCCACACCTGTAATCGTCCGTTCGCGCACGAAGATACAGTATTCGCTACACAACCTTAGACTCGCACCAGAGGAATTAAGCCTGTGCGTATGTTCTTGACAACGACCAGCGGCATCTCAGCAGCAACACCATCACATCAGAAGCTGTTAGAGTGTCCCAGGGTATGCTGAGGCTAATGGTGCTGCAGGGTCGCTCGCACACAGACAACAAGGCGGCAGCTGCGAGGAATAGCTGCCACAACAGAATTCCTGTGCGTATCTTCAAGATGGACGTCACATGCCCGCTATATCACCCGGGGGGACACTGTTAAAGTGCGACGCGATACTGGGGGCGCATGGCAGCCGCAGCGTTAGTCGCCCGGTCGCGCACAGCGATAGACGACTCGCCGCACAAGCTTGGAAACGCGCCCAATGAGTTGGGTCTGTGCGTTTGTTTTTGTGAGTGATCAGCAGTCCGCCTCGAGTCTTAACATCACTTTACAGGCTGTACGAGTGTGCCTGGGCATTGGCAGCCCAGTGGTTTTACAGGTCCGGCGGCGCACAAACAAAAAGGGCAACACAGTCAACGCATACTGATCCATCGTATGCCGACATGGCGTTCAGCGTTTGTATACCATGATAGGCGACTGGGACGACACGTGTGCGTGATTATTTCCTTTTTAAAGGGTTTGAGGATTTGGAAACGAGCAGTCCGATGCTGATTCATGCAAAACTGACACCGCGCACAGCGTTTGAACATCATATGCTTGCAACACCGCTAACGTGATATTGACCAGCTACCGCGCGCCGGACAGCGCTGTGTCCTTTCCGTCTTTGCGAGTAAGCTGCTACACTTTTAGGAACGAAGGTGGAATGTTACGCATGCTGATGAAGCGCTTTCTGACGCCGCGCACAGCGTTTATCACAGCATGCTACTGCGAGGGCATTGAGGAAACGAAACCCACCGCTCCCGCCGCCTTTTGGCCTGTACGTCTTTCATAGTGAGGTGCGACACCTTGCAGGATGCCGACAGGACGGCGTGCAATCTAAATCATGTTAAACTAACACCGAGCACAAGGTTTATATGTAAAGTGCATACAACACGACCAAAGGAATGTTGACGAGCTACCGAGTACGGGCCAGCGCTCCATGTTGTGCGTGGCCGGCCGTGGTTTACGAGACTTTTGAAGGCGTAAGACAACCAGTTTCATGCGAATACGTTCTGAATTGACAACGCGCACAGCGTTTATGTGTCCTGTCAATGGCTACCACTTCTACCCCTTTGAGCAAAATGTGCTCTTGGCTATCTAGCCGTGTCTGAGATTCAGATACCCACAACGCATAGGACCAGACATGCGTCACTCACCATCGACTTCGTTCTTGTTGTCCGAGGAGATGATTATTGGAGGCGATGTCTTTTGCACGCATTCAAGTATATATAGAACATTAGGATGTAGCGTAAGAGCTGCTGTGCGTGGTTCCAATCCGGAACGAACCTTCCATGACAAGCGTCAGAAAATTCTGGCATGCCTTCGGAGTTTCCTCGCACCATAGCTCCATCTTGTAGCGCAACAGAGCCAATTAGAGAGGCAGTGTCGCGTACAGCTGAAAGACGCAGACTTGCTTCAATTTCTGCCAGTCTTGTTTCAACTATTACTTTACCCGTTGTCACGCGCTGGTTCATCAGGAAGGAAATGTCAGTGCGCTCGCGGCATCTCTGGGACAGACATGCTTACCTCTGCCATCTACAGGTTGCTCATGATGGATGTGCAGCTGGTGCGCCGAGGGTCTACTCACTCCTCCGGCGGTTCGTCGAGAAGCAAGAAAAGCCTCGAGTCATCGGCATAACATCGTGAAGTTCATCGGCGCTCATGTTCCGCTCATGCCAGTTTTGTGTTTCGTCTCCGCCACCGATACTATTCAGATGCCGTCCCATTTGGCATCACACAAGGCCACCCTCTCCACCATGACAACTCTTTCTCAGTGGTACGACATATCTCCGATGACACGCACTCCCGGTCTCGAAATCCTGGAAATCACCCCATTGTCGTTAACCATCTGACTCTCCCTGCTGCGCAGACTCGTTGGTCGTCCTCACTTGGATCCATCTCCCATGCTCCACCAACAGGCACGACATTTTCTGCCACGGTCAGCAACAGTTTGAAGTCCCGGCTATCAAGCACCGCACAAGGCAAGAGTTAAGGGGACTCAGGTTTGGTCATTCAGGCGGAGGTGTAGAGTCACTCTAGGGCAGGGTTACATGCTCATGTCGAATCTGATGACGTTTAGACCGCAGCGGAGGACAATGGCAACAATGCTGACCAACAACACTCCGGTCAAAGTTCGCATTCTGCAACTCATGGCCATGATTCTCAGCACACGAACACAGAGAATGCCTCCGTACCTCCGCCGTACACCTTTTCTTCCCTTCCAGGTTCATATCCTCGGCGTCTCCCGCTCTCTTGACACTCCGATACAGTCCTACCATCCTTCAAAAAGCTGCTATAAAAAGGTATCGTTGTAACGATGAACGGGAGGTAGTGGAATCGAATTGTGGCGCGTGTCAGCGACGATGACATGCCCTTACCAACTTCTGCCGCTACGAATATGGCGACGATGAAAAACAGCGGGGCAAACGGGAGGTAGCAGTACCTCACTCGCGCCTCTAGCAAAGAGGGTCCTTTTACGCTGGTAAGCATAGATAGACCGTTGGTGACCGGTGATGATGAATCGATGGCGAAGATCATATCGACTCAATGCGACTATCTGGCGAAAGTGTCTTATACGTTGGATGGGATGAGCTGTAAACGGTTGGGATATGGATCATGCAATGCTATAACGCATAACCAGATTTACACGCGTGCTTTCCTACTCTTCAACAGTGCCCCGCTTCCCTTCAACCCTTCCAAACATCGATATATCGAAAAACTATAAATCCAACACTATAAGTCTCTTTTAGTACTAGACCGCTACCTCGTTGCTTTCTAGTAAGTGGGGATATAAGTCCCGTTGGTGCACTCGAAGCCTAGCTTAGGGTTGAGCGAAGCGGTGGCGTTCAGGCAGATAACGGAAGATGGCTCCGAATTGTACGGCAACAATTGGACGTTCTTGAACTTGAAGTCTTGGCATGCGGTGTCGCTTCCGCATTCGATGATAATCCCCTGGGTGCCATCCAAAGTTGGGAGCCCTTGCTCGTACCAACACTATGAAGCGGCGAGACCAGGTCAGTCGAAGCAGCATAACAAGGGTCAGTCAAGCTTACAGGGTCAGTGACACATGAACCGTCACCAGGGGTGTAGCTGTTGATCGTCCCAGAAATGTTTTCCCATCGCTGTTGAAGCATTGAGTCATATAAAAATCAGAATATGGTGCACTGCGCCTCTCAATGGAACAAACAAACGTACGAAGTTTTTGGTTACGACCGTCGAGTTGTTGGGTCGTCCGCTCACAGCGCCAGCCTACACATCTCGAGTCAGTATAATCAGCCGGTGACTGGTGAAGCCTGTACCTACTTGAATCTGAGTTTGCGCTGATCCTTGATTTACATAGCTGTTTGTCACGAAAAAATTAGAATATAAGTCACAAATCCCCTCAAGTTACGTACGAAGATGTGACAAAGATAGGGTATGATACGTTGGAGAAACGCATGTTGGCTAACCGGAACATCGTCAGAACATGTCACGCTAAGGAAGAGAAGATGAGCCTACCCCAAGTGACGTTCTCGGCCTGCACGTTGAAAGACGGAAGCCTCATAAGCTACGCACAAGGCAATCGAACGATACACGCTTACCAAGCCTTGCCCGCCAACCCAGCTCTTGAATCGAGCTCCGTACAGGGCATTCACCATGGTAATGTCGGTGAAGGTGATGCTAAAAGTGATGCAAAGGAGATGAGCAGCGTGGCTTATGACTGGCCAAATGCGACTGACTTGGAAACCGTGTTGTAAAGACCCTGGTTCTGTCCCCTGTTTTATACGTAACTATGATCAGCCATGATGGGGCAATACCAAAGTCAAGGTAGGCACGAACAAGCTTCCAATCGACATGCCATGACACCCCGGTCCCGATGTCATTCCGTTCCTGACAGTAACGTTCTTCGCGCCAGATTGAATTGCCACAGCGTCATCGCCATTGAAAATGGTGAATCCATCGATCAAGACATTGGTTGCACTGCATATAAAGGCCACTCAGCACTGATCTGCGATAGGTCAGGACTGAAAACTGACTTACGCAACATCGAAGCCGTCAGTGTTGAAGGGGAAGCCGCCGGTGGTACTGGCATCAAGGATCGTATCCTTAATCGTAAAATTGTTCCCGCTCAATCGCATGTTCCTGCGTTGACAATGCGGATGGTGTAAGTTTGCATACTATAGGGCCTTGATTGACAATCAGCGACTTACCAAGCGATAGGCTTTCGGGCCTTGTAATCGGTGATAATAACGTTGTTGGCGTTGATTTGGAACAAATGGGGTCGCGCGAGAAGACCCGTCGAGTTATTTGCATCCCACCATGCTTGACTATCCAAAGGCAATCATTCAAGGTATATGTCAGTGCCTCAAGATAACCATAAATCGAGTAGTCTTACCCGTAGGATTCGATCCACCCTGTAGTTACGTTCTTTGTTCCGACCCACTCGATTCCGTCTCCATTCAGGATAAACCAGGTGATGGCGGCAGCCCAAGTCTGTTCACTTTTCGAATGATGATGTACAGAGTTAACGAAAAACAAGATGGAGGAAAGCGCAGCGACAACTTACGTTGAATTGACAATGTTCTGAACATAGCTAATGTCCTTGGGCAGGTGCAGATTACCGTATTGCTCGACTCGAATACCACTCAGGTTGACAGCAACAACGGGATTGGCAACAAAGCTATGCAAAGAGACAAGGATTGAGTATCAAGGCGTTGATTCGGGTCCGTGACGCTCACTAGTCTACCCCCATGGGGAATTGAACAAGGCCGCCATTCGCACAGTCGTGAAGGGCTTTGACAATGGCAGGAGAGTCGTCGACCGTACCATTACTGGCAGCGTATTGAGAAGGTACCACACAGGTCTTTCTGCTGGAAGAAGAGCCGGTGTTGTTTCTGGCTTGAAGATGGTTGAATGGCGAAGCTGAAGCCAAGCTGCAGGCTGAAAGCGCGACCAAGACGGAGGAGAGGGTTGAAGCTAACATTACGGGCGAGGAGCTATCAATTTATAGGGAACCGAGTGCAACTGAAATGGACGTACCAGGAGGCCTGGGTGAGGGGTTTATATAGACAAGAGTTGATGAGGAGAGACGAAAGGCAAAGCCATTTGGCATTGGGTTGGTGGACCAAGCTTCAAGCTGAGCAACGAAAATGGGAAATCGCTGTCCCGGCACATTACGGCTCGACCGGGGTGACGTCCGGAGCACCACGGGCTCCCCGGCCCGCCCTTGCATCTAGCGCGAGGAGGAAGAGGAGGACACTTGGCTCATTTGCTCAGAGCCCAGCGCATGTGTGGCACATTGCAGGACCATTCCAACCATCATGTGCTGAAAGCCTCAGGGAGCTCCTTATGGGCTTCGTCGGTTGTGACAAGCAGTCCCAATCAAGCATTTCTTGGGGGAGTGGAGTGGGAAGCAAGCAGATACCAGCTCAGATAGCGTTGACCCCTGCCTCTTGTATCAAGAGCCTCAAACTGGACCAGCTGAGGAATGGCGACCAAGAGCACTGGCTTTCTCGAGAGCTGCTTCGGGCCGCTTCCAACATGTACGAGGCACCTGCTGCTGGTGAAAGTTAATATTTCGCAGCATCTTTACAAGAAGTGAACCATTCACACGATAGCTGAAGCGACCTTTGCTGAGCTTTTTGGGTGCCGTTCTCTTGTACGTCACAGGGACTCTTCGTCGAGCCTAGATATCGGATGTTTACTACTTACGCAGTTGGATTCCGAGCTTGGTACCTACAACAAATCCATATCCAGCTCTGTTCCTGCAGTTTTCCATGTGGACCAGCTTCATTAGTCATAATCACAAGTCAACGACTGCCAATCAGCATTGCATCTGGCAGGCATTCTTATTATACACTTGATATTCTAGGTATGTCTATGCTATGTTGTATCGTGCGTTTTACACCAGTGAAGGGTAAGCGCTTTTGTGTTGTCCTGTCCTTGAGTATCCTATGCGAAAACGCCGATGTTTTCGGCGACCTTGAATGGCGCAGGCGTGACCTTCTTGACGTGCTCCAGTTCGACTCCCTTGGCCAATTCAACCAACGTCATTTCTCCCTTTGCCCTGTCGACGTCAAAGACTGCAAGGTCGGTGATGATTCGGCTGACACAGCCCACTGCTGTCTTGGGAAGCCTGCACTCTGCGACGATCTTTGAGTTGCCATGCTTGTCCAAGTGGTCCGTGACAACGACAATCTGTGGAGACCAGAGGCCGTAATTGAGTCTAGTGTTCAGAGGCAGTTGACCAAAGACGGCTTACCTTTGTCTTGTCCGGGTTCGAACAGAGATCCATAGCGCCTCCCATACCTATTTGTATGACCGATGCTCATCAGTGCTTCATCCTCGACTTGACTCAAAATCCTACGAACCTTTCACAAGTTTACCAGGAATCATGTAGTTTGCCTAGAGAATGTGATTGATTAGTAAGGTTACAGTCCACTTCTCCGAAAACAGACTTACCAAATCGCCGCTGGCGGAAACCTCCATGGCACCCAAGATAGAAACATCAACGTGACCGCCTCGGATCATACCAAAGCTTTCCGAACTATCGAAAACGGCAGCACCCGGTAGCAGGGTGACGGTTTCTTTACCGGCGTTGATGATATCGCTGGAGGAAAGACCGGACGAAAAGTTTAATAGTCGTTAAATTAGGCCACATCGAATCTGCACTCACGCATCAACTTGATCACCGGTCGGGTAAGGACCCATACCGAGGATACCGTTCTCAGACTGCAACCAAATCTGAGTTCCCGGTGGCAAGAAGCTAGCCGCGAGAACGGGCATACCGACACCCAAGTTGCAGTACATACCATTCTTCAACTCCTTGGCGGCACGTCGGGCAATCTTTTCCCTTCGAAGACGAGCGGGGGTCTTGGGCGCCTCTTCCTTGTTAGGGGTCTGGGAGCTGTCCTTTTCTTCATCTCGGAGGACAACGACTTCGATCTTCTTGTCAACGGATGCGGGAACGATTCGGTCAATGTAGATACCGGGCAAATCGACGTCCATTGGGTTGATTTCTCCGACCTCGACAATGTTTTCAGCCTGAAAAAGGGGCGGAATGAGCTCATAATCAAGTCGTGCTAGATCTGAATAACATACCTCGACAATGGCCAGCTTGGCGGCCTTGGCCATAAGTGTTCCGAAAGCCCGAGTGGTGTATCTATGGGAATATCAAAGGTTAGCATTTACCTAGCACGACCCAAAGCAAGGAATACTTGCCGGAAGACACAGTTTCCTGCCTTGTCAACCTTCCAAGCCCTCAAGATAGCGACGTCGCCATGAATCGCCGGTTCAAACAAGTACTTCTTGCCATCAAACTCGGCAACCTGCTTCTTGTTACCGGGGACAACGACCGTCTGCTCCTTGTTTCCATCTGGACGAGACAACAATTGAGGGATTTCACCAGTCTCGATGAATGTACCCGCGCCAGTTCGGGTGTAGAACCCGGGTTGACCGGCGCCTGCGGCTCGAAGTCGGTCGGCGAGCGAGCCTTGCGGGTTGAGTTCGAGTGCGATTTCACCGCCAAGGTAGGCATCCTGAAGAGCCTTGTTCTGGCCAAGGTAGGACAAAATACACTTTTTAATCTGTCTCGATTTTACCAAGGGCGCTGTATTCGTGGGAGCGAGATATGAGAAAAGGTAGCAGAGCTGCGAGAAGAGAGGTTGCTGTACGTACACAATCCGTCGTCTCCGGCGTTTCCTGCATTGTTAGAAACAACAGTCAAATCCTGCAAATCCTTCCTTTTTGCCATTGCGTGAATAATCGTCTCGGCTGTTCCGCACAGACCGAAACCTGAAAGGAAAGGTAGAAACTCGCATCAGCATACTCTCATATGCGAATTCCGTAAACGCTGCGATCCCGGTACGCACCTGCACTCAACACGGTAATACCACCCTTGAGCTCCTTAATCGCTTCATCTGCCGACGGCCACAGCTTTCCGCTGGTAGCGCTCGGAACACTTCCCTTCCCTTCAGCTCCACTGGGAACCGAGTCCAACGTCGAAGGCGGCACACTGACGTTGGCTGCGCCATTATATGTCTGCAAATATCGCTGAGCCCCGATGCTCAATGGCGTGGATGAGCGCAGAGTCGTGGTTGCTTTGCCAGACGTGCTCAGGAGTCGTGCAGAGGGTGCGGCGGCTCGCAACGATTTGAAGCCGTTTTGACGGGCGGTTCGGGATGCGGTGAGGGCGAATGCTGACATCGTGGAGGGCAAACTTTCTCTTAGTAAAGAGTGTCAGTTAGCAGTGAAATGACTAGTTAGACAGTGACCAGTTGTACATGCAGGAGGCAACGGGGAACACAATAATATATATGGGAGTGTTCGATTTGCAGCTCCGCCCGAACACTGCTACAGTATCCGGACGGACGTCACTAGGCGCTTCGGTACTGGCATTCCTACTGTGGGGATGCTGACTAGCTGCCGGAAAATAAGGCCGGCTGAGTGCTTGCCAAAGATAACATTTTTCGTGTAAGCGAGCCAAGGAAAGTCAAGCCGATCAAACGGCGGCGCTTTCCATTCGCTGCGAAACCGAAAAGTACGGTAAACTTCCGGTGGCGTCCCATGGTTCTCATACCCCCCACCGTCAACTGACAGTGGTCAGAGGTCGGCAGGGCTCAGGGGGTACGTGTTCTTGCAGGAACCAAGTGCAAGCTCCCCGTGGAATCATCGTCCTGCACAGCTCGAAGACTCCTGAAGAACGCTGGCCCAACTTTTCCTGGCTCCGCAACTTGTGGGAGCTCTTCGCGCGGAATCGATCACCCTTTAATTCCCACGTGGCGCTAGCTGGGATGACGGCCATATTCCCGTAAATTAGCCAACGCTTCGTCCGTCAACAGCGTCCATCTCGTCCGTTTCTCTGCTGTTTCTTCCGAGCGCTCGCAATGTAGCCAGGGAGTCTCCAGGGGGCAACCGCTGGGCTCCGATCGGCCTGCCAGGCTGGGTAGTGAATGTTAGCCGGAGACTATGTTGCTGTATGCGCTTCGCCCGTTGCCACGGGCGTTCTGAGATCATGTCGGCCGATGTTCCGTTCAGTTTGAGGGGTCTCCAAAGGTGTCTACCTACAACTGTGGCTCTCGCAAGACTCTCGCTACCCAGCTTCCCTGGCCTCTTCCTCTTATCTGATGGACCCCATAAAGCAACACTGGTGACCAAGATAGTGGAGCTCCGGCCATGCGCACCCGGCTTTGTTACCCGGGTCGCAGGCAGCTCTTGCTGGTAGCCAACCAGAAACTCACCCAGCTAAATAATCTTACACGGGGGCTTCAGCAGGGTAGTCACAATAATTGTCTTCGTGAGGATCAGAAGCGCAACCGTACCCGCTGCTGTCACGGACTCCCCCCCCCAGCTTGATGGTCGGAATGAAGACAGACATTCGGGTGACAACTCCCGGTTGCTACCAACCTGACGAGCGAGCATGAAAAAGTCTCGGCTCTTCACCTACGCAACCTCTTGTTCAAGTCGCATATACATTAAACACGAACCACAGGACATCCTGCGTCGATCCAGCCATGCAATTCTAATAATGTCCCTCGACCAATCCATACATGCGACATCTCCGCCATAAACGCCGAAGCACGTGCCGCGATGAGCCACGTCCTACTGGACTACCATACCCTCGCCCGCTGTTGCAGGCAGCGAGATCTCGGGTTTCCCTGAAACTGCGCGTTTCGTGTCGATGAGCTCTGCGCCTTCCCAGAACCTACAAGGAAATCCGTGAGGAAGCGGTTAAGTGCTAGGCGGGGGAGTGAAAGGGGAGGGCGGAAGGCAGCGCGGACGGGAACACGTACCTTGGCAATTCGTTTCCTGGCACAAAGATGCGTCGAACACCTCCCTTTGTGATGACGCACATTCGAATACAACCTCCTGATGACCCGTCTCGAGCCATGGCAAGCGATAGTGCTATAATAATGGAATTGTTCCTCATCAATCGCTTGCTCCCGATATGCCAAGACGAAGAGGAGAATACCGCAACACATACTGTTTCTCACAAAGTTTACCGTCTCGTCTTCCGACATTCCGTCCTTGTACGTCGCGTCACAGTATCCGTACACATAAGTCGACCCAGAACCTATATGATGCAGTTTCAATCCGATCAGTTTGGGCCCTTTGTGGAACCGAGCTGAAACACTGGTCACTGACCGCCGATAGCCCAAGGTTGTCTAAAGATGCCACCCCCAAGAGGCACATTGTACACCTGTCCACCCTGCTCCTCGTCCCACCCTGCAACGATAATACCAGCAGAGAGCCTATCCTTGTTCTCGTAGCAGAGCGACTGGAAAAGGGAAGCAATGGTGTGTACCGGAGGACGAGATCCGTGTTGCGCGGCGTAGAACTGAGCATGGTAGTGAACTATATCTGCCACTGCCTATTAATGAATGAATGGGGGGCAGCAATCCGATGACTTTAGTAATCACCTCGGAGACAAGCATGCGGATACCGCACTTGGAACGTACCTGAGTATCCGCCGCACTTCCACTTCGACAACAGTAGACCCGATCATGGATGTGCGTGAGCTTGTCCGTCACACGATTCGCCTAGAAAGTATTCAAATGAGATGAGCGAAAACGTAAAGGGTAAGGGAAGTGCCGCTGATGCGGGCTGAGCTGTTCGGGAGATGGAGAGGGCGCTCACGATATAACTTCCTGTTGTTGTTCGGCTGTCTGCGCCGAGGACTACACCGCCGTCAAATGCTACTGCCATGATGGAAGTCTGATGCGCGTAGCGCTGTTAGCGATGTAGGAAGAAATGGCAAACAGCGCAACAAACGTACACCCAGATTAACTTCGCCCTTCTTCAGCCTCTCCATGTTTACGGTATTGATCATGTCGGCCATTTTCGAAGCAATCCCACAGCCGGTGTTGTGTTCTCGGTGCACGCTTAGCGGAGATTGCTGCAGAATGACATGCAAGAAGCAGCAGATGATATCGTCGACGAGCGAGATCCACCGTCGCTCGACTCGTCATCCTTCCGCCAGCCCACTCTGATCGCGTGCAAAGCGCGCTTAGTCAGCGGTGCCCGCCTCGACGCTTGCCCTGCGAGTGAGGTTGATGATCCTGGTGCTGGCGATGGGATACTCGAGTGCGCACATGTTCCCACACCCTCTAGACAGCACAGCACACACCCATAGACACTCGACCCACAATGCCGGACCAGAATCTGCAATCTCAGGCACACGCGTTACAGCAAGCGTACGATCGGAATGATCTCCAGGCGACAGGAAAACAGTTGACGGCCCTCAAGGTATGGTATCCGTCTGCAGGCGTCTCTGGCCCAGTGTACCGAACGCTGACGGTGCGCCTCATATGGAATCCAGGTCTCGCTGGCAAGAGGTGGATTGTTGTTCCCCTCTGTGGACAACGAGAAAGAGGATCTAGTAACTGCCCGTGAGTAGCGTATTCGTCATATTTCTCTTTTCACCACGAGTCGTCGGTCTGACGCTCCCTCGCTGGGCGGAACTGTAGGTTCGATCTTGGAAATTGGAGCATTCTATTCCCTTGCCATCAAGGACGTCAAGGCGTTTGAGAGATATGAAGCCATGTTGTCCGTCTATTACAGGGATTTAAGGTGAGCTGGCGTTACTTGGGCAGTTCTTTTCTGCGTGGCGTGGGAGGCGCTCGCAAGGGGCTGTGTGATGGCATGCTTGGGCCGAAGATCTCTCAAACGTTGGATAAGACGCGTTGTGCAACTACAACGAGGTTGCCCGTGTCGGGCATCGACTAGTTCACAATCTATGACGGTGGTGCAAACGCTGATCGCCTCCCTTTTCTTGTTCGATAATGCAACACCAGCCCCATTCTTCCTCCTTCCCCGCTGCGTCGTCCCATCCTCGGCCTCACCCTGCTCTCCCACCTCGCTGCCTCCCGGATATCCCAATTCCACACCATGCTCGAACAACTCTCCACCTCGTCAAACGAGCAGGACAAGGATATCCTGAACGATGTGTATATTCGGTGGCCGGTGGATATGGAGCGAAGTCTGATGGAGGGAAGTTATACAAAGGCGTGGCGGGCGAAAAGTCGAGCGCCGAGGAAGGAGTATGAGGTGCTTGCCGAGGGGTTGATGGGTACTATTCGGTGCGTGGAGATACCCTCGACACGCGGTCGTCTGCTTCCGGTTGTTGACGTTGCTTCCCCTCTCCACCTGCCGCTCACCTCACCTCGACGCAAAACTCGTCGATCTCTCTCGTTGATAAAAACCCACGTATCACCCACGCAGAAACGACATTGCGTCGTGTCACGAAAAAGCATACCAGGCCCTTCCCTTGACCGAAGCTTCCCGACTACTATTCTTCGACAATGAAAGCGAGGCAATGAAGTTTGGGCAGCAGGTACGCTTTCTTCATAATCGCTCACCCGTCGCCTTTCCCATTACACTGACCTCTCGACCTCTCCTTCACCTATTCTCCTGACGCAAATCAACGCAGCGCGGATGGCACTTTTCCCCAACCAGCAAAATATTCACCTTCCCCAACGCCGCAACGTCCACGTCGACTCCGCCGCCGACGACGACGACGATGACGGGTTCGGCTGGCGCAGCTGCTCTAGGAGCCGCAGCTATCGGACACGACGAGAGGGAATCCGCCGCCTCGCAGGGGGATCAGCTGGAACGACGCGGGTTGGTGAGGAAGGCGTTGGAATATGCGACCGAGTTGGAGGCCATTGTGTAGGGTCTGCTAGGGACAACGGACGGACGGACACAGGGACGGCGGTTGGTTACTTGGTGGACTGCGTCGGTGCGGCGAGCAGGTGTTGGAGCTGAGTGGCTGGATGATGGCGAGTGCTCGTGACCAAACACGGCGCGACGTATTCCCATGGAGAACGTGCAAGCAATACAGAATATACATGGTGGTCGCCAGGTTCAACGCCGGGCAAAGGTGGAGATGGCTATTGGCGCGGCGGCGTATATAGAAAAAGTTGGTCAAGCGATAGAGGATACTTGATTTCGTTATCTTCTTGTCTTCTGACCTGCCTGAGACCGCTGGGCTTGCCACCGTGCCATGGCCTTGTCCCTCGGTCGGGAGTTCAACCAGTCGGCATAGCAACTGGCGCGGCGTAGTCACTTGTCCAAGAGAGCTGGCAGGGACCAGCGCGTTGCGTCTGCGTTGAAGAGCTATCAGCGATACAGACTTGCGCGCGCACCAGGATACTCCGAGACGCTAGCATGGAACACACCAGAGGCGACGGAGTTTACGCGAGATGTCAGACGTAGGTGGCTTGATCTGCCCCGAGCAAGCAATGGCCCGCCCCGCCCCGCCCGCTCCGGGACTCGTGGCAGCTTTCCCCCGTCGCACCTTGCCCCCGTCGCTGGCAGGCTCATCGGGAGGGGCACGTATGCTGGACCGCCGCCGTCTTGCCCCGGCCGGCACACACTGAAGGTCGGAGCGACGCGCGGGTCTGGGCGTGCGGCGGAAGCAATTCAGCGGGCAGTGCTTTTCTGAGCATTCCCGATTCACAGCCACAGCGCAAGCGGTATAAGGCATCCGTCCCGGCCCCGTCTCTTTCCTCTTCCCCACCCTCCATCACACACCCCGCCGCCACCGCCATCATGTCGCCTCCCGCGTCGACCGCACGCCAGCACACCCACCACCGGCGCTCGTCCTCCCTCGCCGCGCTCGCGCTCGTCCTCCTCGTCTCTCAACCCGGCACCGCTGTCGCCGCACCTACGCCCGCCGCCGTGGGGGAAGGGAGTACCGCTGCTACCGCTTTGGCGCTTCCTCCCCCTCCCGCTGCTGCGGCCACATCGGCGATGGTGCCCCTGCAGGTCGCGTACAGCGGTGACCATACTCCCGAAAGAGCGACGTTCGGCCGTGATTTGAAAGACGAGCAGCTCCAAAAGACTCGGCGGCGTGCGGTGAAGCGCCAACAGGCTTCTGCCAGTAGCAGTGCAGCCACGATGAGTGCCTCGGATGTGCCTGTTTCTTCCGGATCATCATCGTGAGTAACCTACCGTTCTGCTGCGAGCCGGAAACAGGGAGGCAGGCCTCGACTGACTCCTGGTGGTGCCGGTTTATCGCTTTCATTGACGTGCACCGACGACTGACGAAAAGATCGTCTGCTTCTGTACCCGCTACAACCACTACGGCCGTCGCCTCGCAATCTTCTGAAACGTCGGGCCCTGTCTCTTCTGATGTGGTTTCGTCGACCTCCTCTCTCGATCCGACATCCTTGCCATCATCATCGTCCGCCGAACCCCCGTCATCCTCCCCAACCCCGTCATCCTCTCCAACCCCGTCATCCTCTCCAACCCCGTCATCCTCCCCAACCCCGTCATCCTCTCCATCCCCGTCATCCTCATCCGATGCACCCGTCGAATCATCATCCGCCGCACCCGCCGAATCATCATCGTCACTATCACCATCAACGATTGCTCCACCTGAAACCACATCGTCGCCTTCCCCATCATCGTACGTACTCCTCTGAGTTCTCCTGCTCTTTGGATCTTTTCCAGTGGAGCTGATAACGTTCCGGCACGGCTGATTTCTAACACCAAGAACGTTCTCTCCTGTTTCTTCCTCTATCTTCTCTCCGTCTACGTCGTCGTCTTCCATCTCATCCGACATCCCGTCGTCCCTTACCTCACCGACATCGTCCTCATTTCTGACCCCGACGTTCTCGTCTCTGACCCCGACGTCCTCGTTCTCTCCCTCCGTTTCCTTGCCTGCTTCCTCATTCTCGCCTCCATCCACACCTTCCGCTACATTGCCTACGATCTCGTCATCTTCGTTCCCGTCGCCATCTGCTGCATCGTCACCCACCACCGTCTCCGCATCAACGGAACGCCCTTCCGCTCCTGTCTCGCAATCTACAACCTCGCTGCTCTCCTCTGGATCTGCGACTGCTTCGGTGCTTGCTCCATCCGTGACGACGTCACCACCGGCCGTCTCCTCGGATTCAACGGCGCCCGTGGTTTCGCCTCCGTCGTCCTCACTGGGATCGGTGACCCCGACACCGTCACCTACATCTGACGTTGCGGCATCTCAATCGACGACGACGATCGTGGCTTCCCCTTTACTGCTCACCCCAAATCCTGCATCCGTGACATCATCTTGGCTTGTACCAACGCCACCGACATCGTCCTCTTTACCCTTGCTTTCCTCTGTATCCGTACTCGGATCGACAACCTCGCTGCTTCCACTTGTCTCCTCTGTCTCGCCATCCATCAATGACATTTCGGGATCTCAATCCATAACGCTGGGTTCCGCGTCCGCTGTCACCTCGAATCCTGCGTTCGTGACATCATCCTCGCTTGGAACGGGATCGTCTTTCTTACCCTTTATATCGACCACCTTGGCTGCACAACAATCTGTATCGTCCGTTCTCTCATCTGTCATTGTCTCCGCATCGACGGAACCTCTCTCCTCCATTTCTAATAACGTGGCGTCGTTCACTCCGATGGCGACCTTTAGCAGTGCGATTGCCTCTAGCGCGCAGTCGCCGTCCATCACGCCGACGTCGGCTTCTACGCAGAGCACCTCGCCATCACCCGCGACAACTTCCGAATCGGGATCAACTACTGTCATTGCATCTAGCTCACCATCCCAGCCCGAATCTAGCCCGAGTACTAGCGCCGCTTCGAGCACTCCACAAGGTACATCGAGCACAACATCTTCCACACAGCCTGCTTCCACCAGTCAATCGACATCTATCGCAGCATCGCAGCCATCATCAACTACACAGGGACAAACAACCACTGATTCTGAATCCATCGTGTCGACCATTTCAACCGGAACGCCATCACAAAGCACGTCATTACAGAACTCTGGAGCTTCCACCATCACTGCTAGCTCACCGTCGACCAGCAGCGCCCTGGTTTCCACTAGTCAACCGGCTAGCGAAACCTCACGGCAAACGACCACACAGGCAGTACAGACCAGTACGCAAGCGTCCCCGACATCAACACCCCGTCCGCCTGCCGTTTCAACGATTCTCACCACCAACGACAGCGGCGGCGTGCAGACCGTGGTCGTCACTAAAGGCGGCGGCGTCGTCACTTCCACAGCTGTAGGACCGGGGCCGCCGGCCGTGGTGACCGCCAGCACCGCACCACCACCCGTCGTCGTGGTTACGCAATACGTTACCGCGCCCATCACAGGCACGGATGCGCAAGGGCGGACAACGACGGGGGAGACGGTGGAACAGGTCGTGATGACGGTTACCGCCACCGCTGCTCCCGGCGGCGCCTCGGACGCGGAGGCACAGATCGTGACGTTGACCGCCACGAATGCGAACCAGGCCCCGACGGGGGGCGTGGTGGTGGTTACCATGACGGAAAGTTCGACGAGCACCGAGGCAGATGGGGATCAGGTGGTTATCGTCAAGGCAAGTTTTAGCAGCATCCACGTGGCGGGCCGGCGGGCGGGGGACTAACGGATCGCTTGGCGGTTGATTGCCCGATACAGACGATCACTTCTTCCCTCCGCTACACCCGCGCCGGGTCAACCGCCACCGTCGGCGCCAACGGATCTCTCCAAACGGCTTCGTCGGCCTTGCCCCGACCCGGTTCGTCTCGGCCGCTCTGGACGCTGGCGGTCGGGCTGGTCTCTGCGTCGTTCCTATACGGCGCGAGTGTCCTTTTCTAAAAAGATTCATCTGGGAGAGAGGTAGCCCAGAAGGTGGGCTTGGGCATAGGGGTTTAGCATAACTGTATCGAATATATTCCGGCCGCTTGGGTTGCCACGCATGTATATCTCGTCCGCTCCGGCTTGCGCACGGTGTATTGATGTTCCCGTGCTGCCTGCGCGCTAACCGGCCGCCAAAAGAAAGCGCGCCCAAGCGCAGTCGGTGACTCAGAGATGGCGGGCCGAGTGATGAGAGCGCATCATCACCGTGTTGCCATCATCCTACGTCGCCATCCATCACCTGTCGCCATCACCTGTCGCCGACGTACCCCGCAGCCTGCCCCACAACCATGCCCGCCCGACCAGCCGACTCCGTCATAGACGTCACCCCGGACGCCATCCCCCCGCCAGCGTACCAGCTCGTGCCCCCGCCCATCATGCCGTCCGAACGAGGAGGGGAGAACCGCCCGGCGTTGCCGTACCGAGCGAGGAATCTGTTCTTGGACCAGGGCTGTGAGTCGCGCCGCCGCCGCCGCCGCCGCCGCAGCAGCAGCAGCAGCGCTTCTGTCTACGTGTCGTCGGTATCGAGGGAAAGGGACGTTGACGTGTGTCCCCCCCCCTGTGTACGATCCCTTTCCCCCACCCCCCGGTCGTGTGTTCCTCCCCCAGTATCGCCAACGACGATGGACCCCGATGCGCTCGTCGTCAAGTTCCAAACCATCGTTCGTGATGGCAAGGAAATTATCGTAGGCCGACTAAAAGTGCCCACTGTACGTGACTCCTTTCCCCTTTCGTCCCCTCCCGTTGACGCTCACGCAACGCTCAACCTACCCCGCCCGGGCAGCTCCTCACCGGCCCTCTCGAACACGCATTCATCCTCCGCCGCTACGACACTGGCGCAATCAGCGTCACAACCATGTACAAGGCGGCGTTTCCCAGTGCAACAGCCGAGGACGAGGAGAGGGAGATGAAGTGGATCAAGAGCTCGTTTGACATGTCCGGGATGAATGGGTCGAGGGTGTGCAGTGCTGTTAAACTTGCTGGAAATTGGTAGGTGGTCGTCCCCGCCCCGCCCTGAACGTTTCGTGGTGAGCGCGGTATATGGCTCCAGAGCTAATCGCTCGCGCGCTCCCTCCCTTTCTCGCTACAGGGCCCCGCTGAACCTTGCTAAACATCTGGCGCCGGCTTACAAATTGGAACCTTGGATTGAAGTGAGTACCCATCGACGTGAATCCCACATGGAACTTGATTTCCACCTTTCCGTCCCTCGATGTGATTCACCCGACTAGGCAAGGTCGCTGACATCGCCTATGCCTCCCTCCCATCTAGGCGATGTGTGCTGCAAGACCGGAAACCGGCGTAGCGTACCGTAAAAGCCAGCGAAGCCAACGTGCGGCAGAGGAGGCATCACAGCGTACCACTGTCCATCCCGCGGCTGCTGCTAACCCTGTCCCTCCTACCCCTGCCAATGGAGCGGTAAACACCGGTGCAGTCAATCCCGCTGCGATCCCCGCGCAACACTCGCCTCAACGACATCAGCAGCAGGTCCAAACTCCGGGACGAAACGCTGGACTGCATCCTTCCGTCTATGAGCGTGTTGGCGATAGGATACTCCCTGCTCAGCCTCACGCAATGGCCAATCATCAGCAACAGCATGAACAACCCGCACCCGCCGCCGCGGCACCTGCTGCTCCTCAGCAACGAACTCCGGGACGAGCCGCGAAACGATCTCGACCTGCACCGGCTGAAGTCGAAGTTTCGCATGCGTCCACCACCGCAACGACCACCTCCGCCGGTGCGCCCGATCACATCACCGTCACCCTCCAATCAACCCATGAAGTCCACGCGCCGTTGAACACTTCCGTCACCGCCTTGACCGCCGCCGCGGAAGCCGAGATCGCAGCGAGCAAAGCCGACGTCCTCGCGTTGAGGGAAGAAGCGCTCGCGCGTTCCGCAGCCGGGGAGAGCGCCTCGGAGATGGGACTCGTTTCCGAGCCCGTTTCCGGTGGGCCAGGCGCGTCGACGCTGGTGAGAGGTATCAAACGAACCACAGAGGATGTTTCCGCCGAGGACGACGAGGCCGCCATCTCCTCCGCCCACGCGGTCGGGCCCGCCAACCCGGTCTCCGCGCTCGCCAACTCGGGTACCGGCCGAGTGATCGCGGGTAACCGACGGATCGTGGCGCCCGAAGCTGCGGTACGAAGGCAGGGCATATGGGGCGGGGCATTGTTCGCGGCTGGAATGGCGGCGTCCTACTTTGCTAGTAATTTCTTGCTCTAGTCGCTCCGGCGCGACGTAATCTCGACCTATGGATTCCTTCTCCTTGTAAGCCCCTCCCTCTCCCCCTTTTTTTTCCCTTTATTGTCGGCCTTGGGAAATCCATCCGCGCCGCAAGCGTCCGGCTCCCTCCGGCGCTTACTCTGCATGCTGATCCTCTCCAATTTCCGCCTCGTCAATATTTGTGCTCTTTCTTTGTTTCTCATCTCCTTGAACAGTTCTTTCCTCGCTTCAATCAGTGCCCAGCTCTCCTTTCAGTTTCAGACCCCGGCCGGCGGGCGCATGTGTTGTATTATAGGACTCAATTACCAGCTGCTGCTTCCCTTGCTCTTGAGCTTTGCCTTCCTTCTGTAGACTTGGTTTTGGGTCGAGTCAAGCAGGTAAGACGTAGCTATTCTTTCTGCTTCGTAAACCGCTTTCGATCGGGTCGAGTCGATTCCGAACGAGACGAACCGAGACGAGCCGAACCGAACTCAAGTCGTGCCGAACCGAACCGATTCGAGCCATCAAGCGGCAGCGCACTCTTGTGCCAACGTTTCAAGACCCCGATCGACCGCCCGACCGATCGACCGACCGACCGACCGAGATCCCGTTTTTCAAGACTTTATTTTCGAGCCGAACCGCAAGCCCGAGCGCAAGCATGTGTGTTAGTTTACCACACGGTTCTGTTCACATTCGAGTCGGACGACGAGATGAATGTGAAAGTTTGAACCATGGTGGTATCGGATTTCCTGGCAGACGCCTTTGTCTTCATTAGCTAGCTAAAATCTTATATAGGGGACCACCTTAAAACCGGATAGGTTGCCCAGATGCTTCCTTTGCTAGTTTTGCTGTTGCTGCTGCTTCTGTACTTAGTGAATTTGGCCTAATAGTTTTTGCCCGTGTATTCTATATGTAAAGTGATATTAGCAGAAATAACCTTGTTGCATTGGCATGATCTCCGCTTTTGGTTACTCTGTTTGTGAGATCCACATATATTTTGGCCACATTCGCGGACGATATGTAGGAAATACGGCAGAGCCGCACGATTTGGAGCACACATTGATGATATTCCCCGCCTTTTCGGAAACATGCGCTCTACCTGCTACCGTATACATCCAACTAAACGACACGCTGTCAATACCTGTTTTGAACCAATTCCTTCGCCGGTTCATCCAATCTTGGCATTGCTGAAATCCATTTCTGGATGAGCGTTTTTGAACTTTTCAAGCATCTCGAATTTACGTTGTTCATCGGACGTTGGTTTTCCCATTTGCTGAAGGTGTCGTCAAACCGGCAGGGTTAGCATGACTACTAGACATGGAGGGGGAGAGCATTTGAGCGTACCTTTTGCTGGTTGTCGAACTATCAGGCAAAAGAACATGACATCAGCCGTCGCTCCTTCCTGTCGTGAAAACCTTTGTTTTGGGTTGGATAAACGTACCATCATCTTCTCCACCATGCCTCGTGTTTCCCCATCCAGATCGCTCAGTTTCGAGTTCTCCGGTGCGAGCTTGGCAGTGTCGATGCGAGGGTGGTGGGTGAGGATGTGAGGCCACCATTGTGGTGACGACGTTCGTGCGCTATACACAAGGGAAAACAGAAGTATATGCCGATCAGGGGGAAGGTTTGGTAAAGGCGTACCTGAGCTTTTCGAGTTCCACGTATAGTACGCCATCATCTGGACGTACGGAATGAAGCCGAGTGCGTTAGCAACGCGTTCGCACAGGCTGCAATTGTAGGTTCTTACCAATACTCCATGTCGAATCTTCCTCCTTGATCTCCGCGAACAGCTCTCCCTCCAGGATAGCCTCAGATTGGGATTTCAGTTGTACCTGCGAAGCACAAGAATTGACAATCAATCCCTTGAGCGGATCAACACCCGTCAATGTCCAACCCTGCAAGCTACCTTTAGCGATTTCTTCTTGATGCTGACGATGAGATCCCTGGCTCGTGTGCCTGCCGGCAGAGTGACGGTGACTGTGGCAGTATTTAGGTCCTGTGTCCACTTATACGGCAGTGCTAGCATGCAAAGGGGGTTCTGTAAGGGGTCTTACTCTGTGGGTATATGGGAACTTTCAGCGTACCATCTTGTTCAGCTTGCTCTTTCGCTCTGGCGGCTCGATCATGCTCTTCTTGCTCCTGCTTTGACATCTCATCATACGGCTTTTCCGTGGTGGTCGCATCAGTTGTCGACATTGTGGGATTTGCTTTCGTCCAGAACGTTGGTAGCCGTCACAAGATGCATTAATGCGGGATTGTAACAAATGCCAACCTCGTCTTCTCTGCGATTAAAGTCGTGATGACGAATTCCGCACGCGCGTCTGTTCTCGCACTAGAAGACCGTACCTACTACCTATAATCATATCTAGACTGTAAAGGAATCACCGACTGCGATAAGCAAAGCATACATCCATCGTGTTCCAACTTTACATAAGAACCCGGCAGCTGACTACGCTTGGCGAAGCTCGGTAACTACCTCGGCCATCATGACCGTAAGCACCAATGGACCTGTTACCATAATCGCGTTACCCTATTATCACCGGCGGGCAATGTTTCTGGGTTATGCTAGAGTTCCAAACAGATACAATTACTAAATCCATGGCGGCAGGTGTATAAACAGCAACAAATGCGATGCTTATACAGGAATAATTTACAACATTTACAACAGGTGTTGAAGATCGCCAAGGACTCCGCCATCGGAGACTTACCCCAGTCTCGTTTCAATGTGTTATTTTCGGATTTTGGACAACTCTTCGTCGAAGCTAAGGAAGCCTAGTCCAGCTTTCAATCCAACGACGTACTCTTGACGCTTCCATTGATGTCGTAAACTCCTCCTTGCTCCTTTTCCGTATCACCTGTAGGCACTCTTTCTGCAGCGTTGGGTCGATAGAAAATGATGAATGCCAGAAGCGAGATGAACATCCATGCCGTGTTAAAATAGAGCGAGTACTGCATGCCCCTCCAATCCGCGAGATCGTTGTTGACAGCTGAATAGAGACCCGCTTGTACGGTTATGGCGATGAGTCCGCCTGATGTCGAGTATGATGTCCAGGCTCAATCAGCTTCCAAATCCCAAAGTCATAACGGGTACTGGGGAAACGTTCACACACCGATATTTAAGCAAACCTGAAACAAGGCGCCAGCAACTCCCGCTGCTTCCGGTGGACACACAGTGATCAGGTTTGTGTTCAGAGCAAGGAACGCCAAGATCATAGCCCCAGAGCCGATTGCCAAACCTGGTAGATGAAATTTCCAGTAATCATCCCCTTTTCCTCCCTTGCTCAGAATCAGCAATATCATGGCAGGGCAAATGACGATGGACAAGCCCAAACTGATGGTCCATCTCGGTCGCGATACAAGGCCAGGCAGGAACTGTGGCAGAAGTCCAACGATTGCGCCAGATATCCCTAAATGTTGGGCGGCAAGCTTAATATATCCTGCAACCATAGACCTTTAAAGGCGCGGTCGATTGACTTACCCATTGAGAGAAGACGAGCTCCAGCTAATAGTGCGGAATCATGCAGAACCACTTGGTAGTAGTTTGCTAAACCGAGCGCTAAGAGTGGACCAGTGAGGTGAGTCGGATGAAGGTGTTCATACTATGATGACACCCACAAAGAGAACCCCAGAAAAGGTAGGGAGTCAACCTGTAGGAGCAATTGATGCGGGTATGAGCAAATGTACTAAGCTGTGGTAGTCCAATGAATGGACATACGCCATGAAGCAAAACAGGATCAAGTTCGGTAGCTTTAACAGCCGCATAGGAAAAAGCGCGATCTGTTCGTCCAATCTCGACTCCCAGAAGAAAAAGAACACAAACAGAAAGCAACAGATCAGAAACGGAGCGAGGAAATGCTCGTCGCGCCACCCATGTATTGTACCGTCTATCGTTATATGAATGAGGAAACGGGCATTGTCTCAGTGTCTTGAGGAAGCGCATGCGATTGGGTGTCAACGCTTACTGGTAAGGCTGAGGTTGAATAAAAAGATAGTGGCGGTCAACGTTGAAACCCCGAATAGATCAAGTCGCTTGAACTTGGAGTATCTGCTAGGGGGTATGTAGGTCTTGGTTCTCCAGGGAAGAAGCGTGACGCAGGCGGCAAATGATATCCCTGCTAGAATCGCGATAAAACGGAAAAGCCATCTCCAATGTGCAAGATTGAAAAGACCACCTCTGCAACGACAATTAGTGTACCGGGCATCAGTATTGTCGTCCCAGAAGTGGTTTCTGTAAATATTCACAGTATAACAGAGACGGGTCCTAGCACGCAGCTGACATATCCGATCAACCCCAACGATTTCTGGACGAAGGAGAAATCATATCTGTGAGGAAGCTCTCGTTATTACCGAATCTTTCATTGTGCCTTACTTGCTGTTTCCTCGTTTCAGGGAACATATGAACGACAAGACGACTGGACATGAGAAAGGATGAATGTCAATTCTGGGTAAGAGTCTTCATTTAAGGGGTCGACTGACTATCCGGAGGGAACATTCATGCTGGCTGCAATGCCAGAAATGGCCGTCAAAATCAAGAAACCATGTTTGTTCTCAACTGTCCGGACGTAAACTGCGAATTTCAGTTCCCGAATATCGCAACTAGCTGGAGCTCTAACGTACTGAAAGAACCCACAAGGAAAGAAACAGCCAGCACACCGAGGCCGCCCATGAACAGTAAAGGCGAAGAATACAAGTCCGCCATTCTGCCCGCCAGAAGAAGGAATCTAAAGACAGACCAGAATCAGCGGACTCATTTCAACGGCATTCCTGCTGATACTGACTGGGATCTGCATGCAGAAGAAGGGTCACTCACGAGGCAAACGTTATACTGTACGCCGTTACAACCCAAGTTACGTTCCCTGCTTTAAGGCCAAAATCTGTGGCGATTGACTCAGTGTTAGTCAGCATAGAGTTCCACCCTAGGTTATCGATGCAGACAGCGCTCGTGAAAACGGCTAGCAGGATGTTTTTCCTCATCATTGACATAGCTGAGAAGGTGTTCTCTAGGTGTTCATCTTTTTGAGGGAGTTGTTCTTTCGAGGCTTCTGACACATGTTCCGGGGTCTCTTCAGGCAGAGAAGTAGTTGTAGACATATTGGAAGGGACTCTTTGCTTGTTTAGCTGTTTTGCTGTAGAAAAAGAACGAGGACAAATCGGCCCTCACGAAGGACGGCTATACATCAGTGCTTATATCACTCAAAGCTGCGATAGCACTCATTTCGCCAACGGTTAGAGCTTGCCTTCAAAGGCGCTTGACAACACATCCTGAGTACAAAGGAAGGTACGGTAGAGCATCCTTTCGCTTTGGCCACACCCGGTCCTTGTTGCTTGACCCTTACCGCTTCGCCGTCAGCGGATACCCATGTATCTTCATCTGGACCACTCAACGTATGCATTGCACTGAACGTAATTTGGCAATCATCCTGGATGAGATTCATCATATCAGAGGATCGCAGCTCCTCTTGTTCTCACTAATAATATTATCCACCTTATACAGGGATTCAGAGTTGTTAACATAATCATGAGGATAGACAAAAAAAGAAGAACGCTTAGCAATACCACCAGATGTTGTTGTAACGAAAAGATGCTTCCACCTCGGACTGAACCCTTTGGCGAGCACTTCTGGAAAGTGGTCGACGCAAGGTCTCCGATTTTTCTTGACTTGATAAAGTAAAGAGATGGCAGATTGAAGCGCATTAACTAAGTCCCTCCTATTCGAAGAAAGGGGAGTATACTAGACATGTCCCTGTATCTTTACATCTGCAACACCCAAAGCAATACTGTTATCTTTCTCGAAGAAGATGAGGCGGGGAGATCCAAATGCACGTATGTATTCAATTCTGCATTCCGGGTTCGAAGCCTGCTGGCTGCCGTGAGAGAGTAACTTCAGCTTTTGACTGCCCAGCTTCGCTGCTTCTCGGACCTTGTGCAAGTCCCTCTTTCCTCATGCGCCTGATGGATCCAAGCTAGGCGTTGTCAAGGAAGCTGAATTAGGGACGGGGATAGGTTTATGCATGTCCGTTCGAGCAAAGCTCCCGTCGAAACATTCTGGGATTGCCAGCTTTGCTGTTACTGTGTGCTGTGGTATATAGTGGTATTACTCCGAAATGTACCTGGTTGGATCAAGCATTTTACTCTCTCTATGCTTGATTGCTACATCTCTAGATCTTATGCTCTAAGCATGCCCTGTCGCGCGATTCAACCATGGGGCCCGCAACAGAGGATTACGTCATTTCCGCATTGCCTTTCTCTCCATTGGACGCGCGGAAGCAACGCAAGATGGACAGCAGGTATGACGTCGTTCGCCTCCCGGTTATGTTCGGCCGTCAGCCATGCCCAATGGGCGCACCAGCGTCATCCACTTCCCTTCCTTGGATCCCTCGTCGCAAGGCATATTATAATAAACAACACCTACCCGCCCTCCTTCCCGCCTTGCTTGGCACCACCTTCAACCGCCACAAAACAAACACACACATTTCCCAACCATGTTCACCGCACGATCCAGCGTTTTCCGAGCCGTCTCCAAGACGCAGCAAACTCGATCCATCTCCCTCTCCGCCGTGAGGTCCATGCCCGCCCGATCGTATGTAACCCCACTACACCCATTCTGTTCAAGCCCTGCAAGTATACTGACATCTTCCTGTTCGTTCTCTACCTTCTGCCATTTCCCGATACCCTGGTGATACACATCCCTCAGCCAAATGTCGGACGCCGATCCTAAAAAGCTCGACGAGGAGAAGCAGAGGCATTTGTCTGGAACGGACCAGGACAGACAAGTGCACCCGGAGGATGCACCAGGATGGAATGAAACATTGGCTGTGAGTTTGCGCAATCTTCATTTTCCGCCTCTCGGCGGGTCTACTCTGCTGTGCGGGCAAGGCTTTGGTGGAAGAGGCCCTTTGGGACGTGCGAAGCGGCATCGACAGTTCAATATACAACTTGGGCAACGATGGGCAGTTTCACCACGTGCTTTATCCTTCTCTCCCTTTCTTCTCCTGCTCCCCTCCTCCCCACCTTGCTTCCCTTCCAAACCGCACCTTGGCTGACGCGTTCACCTGTTCCTCCCATAGTCTGAATCCGAAGCAGTCATCAAAGCCGAACTCGCCCAGGACGGTCCCCCCAGCAAGGAACTTCAGGAAAAGACCGTCAAACACATCAACAAGGAATGAGCTAGCCTATCTGATCCGAGAGATCGACGGGGAAGAAGCGAATTCGTGTGAAATTGAAGGGAACAGCATACGCGTCATAAGTGTGAAAACCGTGTTGTACTAATACAATAATGTGAACAAACCAAAATATGGAACATTTGACTGCCCCTGAGTCGTTCAACGACTGTAAGACTTTGTTGGATGGCTTAAGTGTTGCAAACTTTCTGACGTCGACAGTGCAGCACGTGGCAGGTCACGTATCGCCGCGAAAGTTCGGGACAATTAGAAGACCCTTTTCAAACAGCTTCTCAAACTAAGAACATGGCGGTGGACTCAACCCCAGAGTGGTGATTATATGATATATCTCTAACAAGTTATGTTCCAGATACTTGACATGGTTCGCAAGTTCTCCTTTTGTTTTGGGGTAGCCGTACATTTCACGCCCACTAGCCCGCTCGTTCGACCCTGCTTTCCTCCGACAGGGGTGCAGCGTTCTCTCTGGCTTTCATTCCTGTCACATCGGGAGCGCGCCCGAATAGTCGTCTGTCTGTAACCCACAGTGCCTCGGTTCGTTTCATAGAATCGAGTAATTCGCTTATTCATTGATCTTGGCCAAGATCTCAGAGTCCTTGAAGAGGAAGTATTCCTGTCGTGCGGGGAACACAAGCAATGTCAGCTTTCGCCCTCAACCTATACCGCTACGGCATAGCTCGAAAGCCAAGTAAAATGCGATACTGACATCTTCACCCAACTTGATCGCATTTCCACCCCATCCAGGGAGCAAGACCCTGTCTCCCGGCTTGACGCTGACGGGGTGCACGGTGCCGTCCTTTCGCGGCGCACCTGGGCCGACGGCAATGACAGTCGCTTCAGGAAGAGGGGATTGAGTCGCTGACGACGGGAGGAAGATGCCTGAGGCGGTTTTCTACAAGAACGAGTGACCATTGAGTGGAAGGAATGAGTGATCGATAGCGGTGAAGTAGATGAGGCGATGGTGACATACTGCTTCAGGCTTGAATCGCTGGACGAGCACTCGGTCCAGGAGAGGTGCAAGGGACTTGATGTTCTTGAAGGTGGCAGACTGGTTGTCCGGCATCACAGCCGCACGTCAGCACATTGAAATACGTGGCCTCGCCCGTATGTATACTCACCATTCTGTAGACGGGGCTGCGTGAAAAGCTGGTGGCAAGGCGTGGCTACTGGCGGTGCTGCACGTCCCACTTCCTACGGTCATCTTATTATCCATCGCACCGACGAGCCGTATTCCTCGAGTTCACGTGACCGCGCGCTGAGCCGATTGATTGGTGCCTCCACCTGGCTTTCCTCGGCTTTCTGCAGTTTCTAGCATTTGCGCCGGCCCAGTGCGGAAGCAAATCGAGAAAAGTGGTCAGCGGGACGCGCTGGTGGACTTCGGCCGGCAATAGATATATCGTTCAACTTGCCCCGGGTCGCCACGCAGTCCTGCAGCAGCACATCACACGAGCCAATCACCATGTTGTCCCGATTCGCCACTCGAAAGAACGCTGCGTCATCGCTTGTCCGTCAGTCCCTCCGTGGGTACGCCTCGCACAAGGAAGTCAAGTTCAGCAACGATGGACGAGCGTCCATGTTGAAGGGGGTCGACGTCTTGGCCAAGGCAGTCAGCGTCACCTTGGGTCCCAAGGGCAGGAACGTCATCATTGAGCAGCCGTTCGGAGGGCCCAAGATCACCAAGGATGGTGTTACCGTAGCCAAATCGATCGTCTTGAAGGACAAGTTTGAGAACTTGGGTGCTCGGTAGGTCATCTCAGCCTCGGGGAAGCAGCCTTGCTTGACATCCTAACGCCGTTTCCTCAATAGTCTTGTTCAAGACGTCGCTAACAAGACTAACGAAGCGGCTGGTGACGGTACCACCACTGCCACAGTTTTGGCTCGAGCCATCTACGCTGAAGGTGTCAAGAACGTTGCTGCTGGTAAGTAGTTTCACTCCTTTTCCACAGAGTCACAATTAACGTTTCACTCGGCGTGCAGGATGCAACCCCATGGACTTGCGACGAGGTTCTCAAAAGGCCGTCGAGAAGGTTTTGGAAGTCTTGGAGGCCAACAAGAAGGTCATCACCACATCTGAAGAGATCGCTCAGGTTGCCACAATCTCTGCCAACGGCGACACCCACATCGGTAGCATCATCGCCCAAGCTATGGAAAAGGTTGGTAAGGAAGGTGTCATCACCGTCAAGGAAGGACGAACCATCGAGGACGAAATCGAAATCACCGAAGGTATGCGATTCGACCGAGGATTCATCTCTCCTTACTTTATCACCGACGTCAAGACGCAAAAGTGTGAGCTCGAAAAGCCATTGGTCTTGTTGAGCGAGAAGAAGATCTCCGCCCTTCAGGATATCTTGCCCTCCCTCGAAGCTGCTGCCCAAAGTCGACGACCATTGTTGATCGTCGCTGAAGACATTGACGGCGAGGCATTGGCTGCATGTATCTTGAACAAGCTGCGAGGTCAGTTGTCCGTCTGTGCTGTCAAGGCCCCTGGTTTCGGTGACAACCGAAAGTCTATCTTGGGTGACTTGGCCATCTTGACTGGCGGTACCGTATTCACCGATGAGCTCGACATCAAGCTCGAACGAGCAACCCCTGATCTATTCGGTACTACCGGATCCGTCACGATTACCAAAGACGACACCATCTTCTTGAACGGTGAAGGCGCCAAGGAGAGCATCCAGGCTCGATGCGAGCAGATTCGATCCGTCATGAACGACACGACTACTAGCGAATACGACAAGACCAAGTTGCAAGAGCGATTGGCAAAGTTGAGCGGTGGTGTTGCCGTTATCAAGGTGGGAGGTACCAGTGAAGTCGAAGTTGGCGAGAAGAAGGACAGGTACGACGATGCTCTCTGTGCTACCCGTGCCGCTGTCGAACAGGGTGTTGTCCCTGGTGGTGGTACCGCTCTCCTCGTAAGTCAAAGTGTCACACATCTATTCTTCTATCGCTGATAATCTCCCTGTCACCTTTTATAGAAAGCCTCTTTGGTCTTGAGCGACTTGAAGGGTGCCAACTTTGACCAGCAGCTCGGTGTATCCATTATCAAGTCCGCCATTACCCGACCTGCCCGAACTATCGTCGAGAACGCGGGTGAAGAAGGATCCGTCGTTGTCGGTACTCTTTTGGAAAAGTATGCCACTCAGTTCAACATGGGCTACGATGCTAGTGTCGGAGAGTACTGTGACATGATCGAGAAGGGTATCCTGGACCCTCTGAAAGTCGTGAGTAATCCGTATGCCCCGAGCTGGACAAACTTGGCGTCAACTCATCACTACCGACTTTGCTTCAGGTCCGAACCGCGCTTGTTGACGCTTCAGGTGTCGCCTCTTTGCTGACCACTTCGGAATGCTGCGTTGTCGACGCAGAGGAAAAGACCCCTCCTCCTGGTATGGGCGGAATGGGTGGTATGGGCGGAATGTGAGTTGTTCGTTTAAGTTGCGGGACTTGATCGTTGTTGCTAACTTGCTATCTTTTTCAGGGGCGGCATGGGTATGATGTAAATGGGGGTTTCCAATCTGGATTAGCCAACACGTCGTAGTTTAGTATACCAGGCGCACTAGTGCCTTTCGATAGCAGTCGGAGTCACTGGCGTTCTTCTATCACAGAGTAACCAAAATGGCATCATAGGATACCATATCAGCATCAGCACCAAGTACACCCCAATCACTTTGTATATGAATATAATCTTTTAGGTGGAAACCGTGCGACATTCTCTCGCCCGTGAGCTTTTCCGTGGGTCGACTGATTAGACAGGCGTTTCAGGATCATTGAGCGCAAATTCTCTTGTGCTGTAACGTTGACTTTGCGTTTTGACATCGTCGGTCACGCCGGGTCATGGCAGGATAGGGTATATGTAACGCCTCTTCATACACAAAATATGGTTTACGAGAGCCAACGGCAACTTCGGAGAAACGAAAAGCCAGAGTTATCAAGCGAGACAGGAGGATTTCGCGAAGTGCGTTGTCACTGTGGACGCAGAAGATGTCGTCCAGGACGGCGAATAAAAGGCATGGTGAGCGACAAGTTCTTGTCGAACAGAACGAGCAGGTGTACAGTGCACTCTGATCTGGACCTCGAGTCGTTTCGCCCTTTATGATGCCTTCATGCAGGCAGTACTGTCAAGGCAGCGTTTGGACGGTAATCTCGGACAACAAAGACAGCTTGTCCATTTCTCGGCCAGGTCCGAACGAGCAATGTTGGTCATCGACGATCTATATTTATGAACTGTCTGAAGTCTGAATGCGTACGACTATTTGCACGTAGGAGGGGAATAAACATTCAGTGTCCCCAGCTCAGGGACAATCGCCCTCCAACAGGCCAATTTGTGCCATTCCTTATACCCTCAATACCATGGAGGCTTATACCGATCTTGTCACTTCGACTTTCCAGGCTGCAGCGGCGGTGCTTGTCGTGTGTGGAACTGGATACTTCTTTAATGGAACTGGCAATGTTGGGCATACCTTGGTATGTTAGGCTTGTTGCGAGGGATATTTTCGCTCTTGTAACATACTTGATAATATAGGCACTGCTACCTTTAAGCAGAAAAGTACTTCTGCCATGCTTTATCTTTGGTACTTTTGCGACCTCCCCTGTCCTCATGTGGGCAACGCTTTGGAAACGTAAGTGTCCAGTTCCAACGCCTCCTTGCTCCTCACTGACAGAGCTTCGCCTGTGCTTTTAGTCTGGCCAATAGTGGTGTTCACGCTGATACACCATATCGTGTCTATCGCGCTAGGTGTAGGCTTGCACCTCGTTGGCGGATGCCCGGGGTGGATGATAGAGTCTATTTCATATAACAAGTGCGCCATAGGAAACTTCACTTCCGAAGACACGCAACTTATTCCAGTCTCGTACAGCGTCTCTTCTTTCCCGATATTATTGTGGTATGCCCTCTACCAGATTACTAGCTTCAAAGGCGGCGACGTGCTTCTTTCGCACCTCCGCTGGAGAACGATGGACAGCAACTCGGATATCCTCCAGAGAGGTCTTTCCTATCTTGCGGTTAACTTGGTCGTTACCGAACTCGCCAGGTAAGTGCTTAGACAGGCCTGCCCATTTTGCCCCGCTCCTCGTTTACTTGCGCTGATGTTATATCTTGACTTTCAATTATCGCCAGGGCTGCCCTGTCATTCGTTACCGGTGTCCTGAAACCCACCGTGAATGAAACCGACGATGAAGTACCTCAAGGCGAACTTGCGAATGACGTGGACCAACAAGGCAGCTCATACGAATCTGACATTGACGAGCACCCAGAAGCCACCGAAAGCACCCCGCTTGTCGCTAAACGATGGATCGGCTCGCAGTATTCCCCTCGACGGATCACTGCTGTGTCTGTAGTATCTCCCATGGCGCTCGCTGCTGTGTCAGGTCTCGTCGTCGGCTTGATTCCCGGTGTTAAGCAACGAGTGGCTGATGAGACAAGCTCCTTCTGGCAGATGTTTGGCGTGGCTATCATTTTCCTCGGAATAGCGTTCCCGATTATTGAGATGCTGGGCATCGGAGCGGGGTTACAAGCAGGTGGAGAAAAGAGGTAGGTGTTGCCACTTGAACTTAGCGGCAACCCCTCTGATGTTGCCGGCTTGATAGCACCGAAGACGTCGTTCCTCCTACGCTGGGCCTGGTGTTGATTCTGACAGCTTGGAGATATGTGGCATTGCCGGCCGCCACGATAGCGATGGCTTATGGATTCCGAAAAACGTTGCCTACCAAGATCTTCCTCTATGATCCGGTCTTTGTAAGTTGCCATCCCTGGCGCAAGCTTACGTCGGCTTATTCGTTTACTGTGGCAGGCATTCGTCCTGGGCACGATGACGCTCTCGCCGCCGTCTCTCCCTGTATCACTATCACCTTACCGTACTTCGGTCCACCTCACCATGACCGTCTTATACTTGATGACCCCCCTCGCCACGTCTGCAGCGATCGCAACCGTCGGCCGGGGTGTCTCGTACGACACTGACTTTGACATTAAACGTGCGCTAAAATCCGCTGCTGGGGGTGGATTGGCAGGTGCAGCAGCGATGATTCTGCAGGTACTTACGCTGATGCCGCTCCGAACGATCATGAACTATCAATACCGGTACGGTGGCTCTATCAAAGGCGCAACCAAGAAGCTATACGATGATGGTGGGTATAAGAGGTATTATGCTGGTCTCGCAGCTGCTCTGTAAGCCGTCTCGTTCCGGCCGTCTGTGACGTTACAACCGATCAATCTCCCAACGTCTCATTTGCCTTTTCGTCACTGCTTCCACCAGATTCCAAGGCCCTCTATCACGATTTGGGGACACAGCAGCCAACGCAGGCATATTTGCATTGCTTGAATCCCTGCCCTGGCCTGTCCTTCTGAAAACCATCGCGGCCTCGATCTCATCCGCCTTGTTCCGAATGCTGCTTACGCCAATCGATACGCTCAAAACGACACAACAGACACAAGGTGGAGTAGCGGGACTCCGTCTCTTGCGGGAGCGAATTAGGGAGCATGGCATCAAGTGCCTTTGGTGGGGGGCTCTGGGCACAGCTGCCGGAACGTTTGTCGGGCATTGTGAGTGTGGCAGGAATACTAAAAGGTGAAGTTGTGTGGGGGGAAACTGATGTCGATGCCTTGTTTACCTCGATAGACCCATGGTTCGGCGTGAGTTGTCCCGCGTCGTTTTAGATCTGATCAGACTCGCTGACCTTTCGCTGTGAAATCAGACTTACAACTATCTGCAGGCGCATCTTCCTCCTTCGCATACCTTGGTCCAACAACTTTTTGTGAGACTCTGCAGCTGCTGTCAGTTGCGAGCCGTCGCTGACAGTGTTGTTCCTCTTGTGTAGAGACAAGCATTCATCGGCTTCGCTGCATCGGTGGTGTCTGACACCGTCTCCAATAGCTTGCGAGTCATCAAGACCTATCGACAAGTGCATGAACGTGATGTTGGATACAGTACGTAAAGAATCGAACCAGGTCTCAACACGCTGGTTTCGCTAACGAACATGAACTTTCACTTTGGGCGCTCTCACAGTCGAAGCCGCAAAGGAGATCGTCCGCACCGAGGGACTGCCGGGACTGTTTGGCCGTGGTTTGCCCACTCGACTACTTGCTAATGGGCTCCAAGGCCTCTTGTTCTCTGTTCTCTGGAAGCTCTTCTCCGACTTGTAAGTCCCGATGATCTTGTGTGCACCAATGGACATTGATAAACCTGCGATTCTGCAGGATTGCCCAACACGGTGGCAAGGCATGAGCGAGTGCGGGAAGAGTAAATAGATGTATCGGGAAGAGTAGAGAATACGAGAAATGTAGAAACCGAAAAACGCCATGCTGTTCAGATTCTTCAGATAAGGCGTTGTGTGTACTGGAATCCGGCGAATGAGACGAAACAAGTTCGGATACGAGTATGTTTGTTATTATTTTACTATACCCCTTTAACGGACTTGCCATCGTATTTGCTTGAATTATTGCCATCACATGAGAGTGAAACATTACGATCGCTCGTCCACTCCATGAAGTCATTGACGCCATCCCCGATTTCTTCAACTTGAGATTCCCCTCATTCGGTACCTGCAGTATCATAGTACTGTCCGTAGTATTGCAAAGACTTCTCTTACTCTCTTATCAACACGTAACAGGGCCCTCGGATATGCCACCGAAAGCAACGGCAGCGAAGAGCACACCTTCAGAAGACAGTAGGAAGGGTAAGAGCAGGGCCAAACCGAACAAGAAGACTGGAAAGACGACTCCGGGAGAGGGGCAAAGCGACGATAACGATGCTTTCACCAAAGGTCTCTCTGACCAAAAGCTCCCTCTACCTGCGTGGCTGAAGACGTTTACGGACCGAGGAGTGGATATGCGTCTCGCCATGACGATGGCGGGCAAGTTGCAAGTATTCCGCCCGCTGTGGCGCTTTTCCTCTCAGCCCATGCCTGGCGACCGGAACTGACTGGTGATCGGCCCGGTAACTGGAACAGGTACTCGAATAATCCCTCTCTCGCTCAAATCGGCAAGTTAAATGGCCCCAAGTTGATGGAAGTCGGCATCACGGACAAGGATCAGAAACGCGCCATCACAACTGCCATCCGGGGGCTTAAGGTGTCCTCCGCTGCCGCCATGGGTGGCAAGGAATCAGGTGCCGGTGATACCGGTGGCCATCTATCCTCCGCGTCCGCCGCAGTGACGAAGAAGCGGAAATGGAAGCAAGACGACCTCTCAACTAATCCGCTGATACCAGGTGATCCCGCGCTTCGGAAGGGCGGCAAGGCAGTCGAGTATGATGTCTCCGACTTTGATTTCCACGAGAACCATGATATCGAAGTATGTCTGTCCGTTTGTGCGGTGATGGGTGTCGTGGTGTGGTGTGGGATTATCGAATCAACCTAGAGGACTAGTCCCGTTGACTCCTTTTCGCATTCTGGATAGGCGATCCGTGCGCAGACAGTGGTCACCAATCGGGCACCGTGCATGACCGCTTGGGCGTACATCATCAGCGAAAAGATGGGGTTCGACAGACTGGAAGCGTTGAGTCTCGGTAAGCGGCATTAACTCCTTTCGCTCCATCGATCTCTCGCTCACCCCTCCCGTCCCTTCGCCACTCTCCTCCGTGGGTGGTTTACAGCGTCAACGTTTACATCAGTCACATCCACCAAACACGCCCTCGCACTGGGCAACATCTATACCTCGGAACAAACGCGGGACGCTCAGCTGGAGATGGATGAACTGCCACAGCCTGGTGGGAAAAAGTTCAAGTACGCTTCTGACGGTAGCGAACGGGACAGGGAGGGTGGAGGGGGCCATTCCCAGCCGTGGGTCTCGATCATGAAGCGCAGGTAAGTTTCTCTCCGTTGGTTCTGGATTGCCCTATGTACCCTCATAAGATAATGATTGGTTGGCCGGTCATTGATACACCTGTCTTCTTGATTCATTCCAGAATGTAAGTCGATGAGCGCGTCCAAGGGCAGGGCGTGGCTTGTGGATCTGATGATTGGCTTTCCCTCAGTCCGGTGATTCAGCGAGCGGATGGAACATGGCGAGGTGTTCTCAAAGGCATGCCTGTCGAACCATACCGTGTACGTGCATCGCGCCTCTATATCTTCCCTCTCTCCGCTCACCAATCCTTTCCTGTACCCACCCCCACTACGCGCTCACAGGCACATTCCTACATCTCACGCAACTTTCGCGAAGCCACCCCTTACGTGATCGGTGCTCTCCGCCTTCTTGCGGAATGCTATACGGTTGACGAACTGCAGGAGCGCGGGTACGGGATGTATGTTGCGTTCCGGCCTGATGTTGCTGGATGGGGTGATCGGGCGACGTTGTTCTGCAGTAACATTATTGACATGGTTCCGTCGGAGACGAAGGAAAGGATTGTTGTGAATGGGGGAGAGACGGAGGGCAAGGCGGGGGTTAATGCGCTAAGTGACAACGACGGCGGAGAACGTGAAGGAAGCGGGGAGGACAAGGAAGGAGTAACTACTACTCGCGGAACGTTGGCCCTGCTGATAAGGGCCGGGCAGGAAGGGATGAAGGTGGAAGACGAGGCTCAGGCGGAAAGGGAGGATGCGGATGAAGTGGAGGGCATGAAGGGGTTTGTCAGTAGTACTTCGGAGCAGGGAAGCGGGTCTGTCGAAGTTGCACAGCGGGACGTGGGTTTGGCCGGGGAGGATGATGTGTTTGAAGGTCTTGACGAGGCCGAGTACGACGAGTGGTGAGGAATGGCAGATACAATGTACCGAAAGTCCCGCAGCCCACTCTGTTCTTGCGCCCTCCGCTTGGGGACGCGCCTTTGATTTGAGGATTTGGCGCTCCACCGTGCCAACCAAAGGGGATGACGCCGCGTTCATGTTCCCACTGCCGGCGGACATTCCAGGACAGGACAGATAGGACGTGGACACCGACGCAGACACGGAAGGAACAGCAGCCACCCCGCATCCCTCGCTCGCCACAGCATCGCACCGGTGCAAAATCCCCGCCGTTTCAACTACCTCCGCGCGCCAACGACCAAGAAAACAAACAACAAACAGGCCGCTTCCATAAAAACCATCCCTTGATCTACCATGACGACGCTTGAACCGCCCGCGCTCGGCGGGCCCATTAGCTCCCCCTCAGACCCCTCCGTTGGTGGTGGGATCTCCGCGATCGCTTCGACCCAGGCGCAGGTTCAGGACGACCCGGACGTATGGATCGCGCAGCTGATGCAGTGCAAGCCGTTGAGCGAGGCGGAAGTTAAGAGGTTGTGTGATAAGGTGAGTTTCTTGGGATGTGCTGGCGTGGGAGTACTTGAAGGGAGGATGGTGCAGGATGGGATAGACTTTGGTCATGATAATTCGAGGTGGAGACCAGTCGCGAATCGTGCCCTCTTCCAAGCGGGCGGTCGATAGAAGGGGAAATGTAAGACGGAGGCCGTCGGAGACGTGACGAGATGGTTTTGGAGTAGACGCAATGTTAGGATTATTCGAGGAAAGTTGCCCAGTAAAGCGTCAAAGGAGTTGGTGATGGTTCTTCTGCCAAGCTCTGCAGCTGGCACAGCATCGACGATGGCTTGTCCTGATGGGTTATACCTGCGCAATCCATCGATTGCGCAAAAAGTCCATACCGGACGTAGCTGTTCGTTCCGATGTTCTTCCTTTTACAACACGCTGTCATACGGAGACCTGTGTATACTCACGCGCTTTACCTTTGCTTCATTCCTTTCCTTCGATGAAAATCCGCGGCTACTCATCGGAAAGGCTCGTGAAGTGTTGATGGAGGAATCCAACGTTCAGCCTGTAAAGTGTCCTGTCACCGTGTGCGGCGATATTCACGGTCAATTTGTGAGTCCTCTTTGAATTCCGTTCTCGATCAAACCAGGCAAGGAATTGAACAACCTCTCCCCTGTTTTCCCGGTGTAGCACGATCTCTCTGAACTCTTCCGAATCGGCGGCAACTCACCGGACACCAATTACCTCTTTATGGGCGACTACGTTGATCGGGGTTACTACTCGGTCGAGACCGTCACTCTGCTTGTCGCGCTCAAATTGCGGTACCGGGACCGGGTGACGATTCTCCGTGGTAACCATGAATCCAGGCAAATCACTCAGGTGTACGGCTTCTACGACGAATGTCTGCGCAAGTATGGCAATGCAAACGTGTGGAAGTTCTTCACAGACTTGTTTGATTATCTGCCATTGACGGCGTTGATCGATAATCAGGTGCGCATCACAGGCTCCTAGCGGGCGCTTTTCCGGACTAACCCTTCCTCTCTTTTCTCGCCAATGCAGATCTTCTGCTTGCATGGCGGCTTGTCCCCGTCGATCGACACGCTCGACCATATCCGCTCCATCGACCGTATACAGGAAGTCCCTCACGAAGGGCCCATGTGCGACTTGCTCTGGTCGGATCCGGACGATCGGTGTGGCTGGGGGATAAGCCCGCGTGGTGCTGGGTATACGTTTGGTCAGGATATCTCCGAGGCGTTTAGTACGTTTTTTGCCCCCCTCCCTCAAGCCATCGTGGTCTATGCATTAACCTCTCCCCATCACCGCCCGCCCCGCCGCGTAGACCATAATAACGGCCTGACCCTCGTCGCTCGAGCACATCAGCTAGTGATGGAGGGTTACTCGTGGTCACAGGAACGTAACGTTGTCACCATCTTCTCCGCTCCCAATTACTGCTATCGATGCGGTAACCAGGCCGCTATTCTCGAGGTGGACGATAATTTGAAATATACCTTGTAAGTGTGGCGCATCGCTATACGGCGTTTAAATTTGGAACCCAACGCTCATGTCTTCTTTACGCCCCTCCTCCCTTGTGTAGCCTTCAATTCGATCCGGCGCCTCGAGCGGGTGAACCCCTTGTATCACGACGACCTCCTGACTATGTACGTGTTCCTTGCTTGCTTGTTTCCCGACTCTTGACATTCTCTGATCCTTCGCATCGGCCGCACAACAGTTCTTATAGACGGCATGATGAAAAGATATTATACAAGCCGGTCGAGTTGTATCCACCATCCCAAAGTATCCAGTGTCTCCCTCTCTGTGTGTTTGTGTGTGATAATGCAAGAATGACAAAACGTTGAACGTGGTGAAGTTGCTGTGGACGCCTTGCTTTTTGATCTTGCGACCACAGCGTAAGGGCTTGCGGCGACGGTTATCATTCCGCTTGGAGCAGAGAGCAGAAATGACTTGATGTTGGCGATCTGAATTGCTACACGCGCCAGATATAGCTCATTTTATGCAGTGGATCTATAAATAGTGCAAGATACCCAGCGCAGTTGAGGATAAAAGAGTAACAGAGGAACTGACGACCATTTTCTCCGCTTCCTTCGAGCACTCTCGCCTCACCACCATGGCCACCTCTCCCATACACCACATCACATTCCATTCCACCCCGCTCCGCTCAACCCGCTGGTTCAGCCCGACCATCGTCCACCTCCACCCATCCACATCTCGCACGCCCGATTTCCCTCGCACAGAGAGCGTCATATGGTCCTCCCGTCGAGCCAGAAAGGGACGCTACGCCCCTCGCCCACATCTTATCCATAATCATTCCCTCCCTGCGCCGTCCGATGACGCCAAACGTCCACTCGGCACAGCCGTCATTAGAGGGCAATCAACGCATTCCGAGTTCAAACCGCACCTAGAAGCCGACGTATCGTTTTGGATCGCAGTTTTGTTCACCCTCGGAAGCGTGGTGTGGGTGGTCAACGGTCAGTCCTCTCCCGCTCAATGCCATGCGTTAAAGATGCGGCGCTCGCGAGGTTGACGTAAGAACAGAGACAATACAGGGTTCCTCGTACTGCTTCCGATCTATCGACCCTCTATGGACGAAACCACTTACTTTCGCGCAGCGGCGGGGACAGCCTTTGTTGGAGGATCGATATTCGAGGTTGGTAGTTACCTCATGGTGGTGGAAGCTCTTAATCGGTCAGTTCCCCTCCCATATTTGTCTCTCAAGCACTGAGAACGCTCGAGTTGGCACTAACGGTGCTGGATGGGGTTGGGTCTGGGAGCAGCGGTAGAGAATCCCAATTTGGCACATCCTTGTACCGCCTGGCACATCCAAAATTATCAATCAACCGACCGAAACACCCAGTCTCAAATTCGGAAAGGACAGACACCACAGTAGACGAGGCCGAGAAGGCGAGCGGCAACGATCAATGGATAGATGATACGTTGGTCAAGCAGAAGTTTACCTGGTGGTATGTTTTCTCAAGCCTTGTCATCGCCTATTTATGAAAAAGGAGTACACTGACATGGCGAGCGTTGAATGGGTTGGCTCGATAGGGGGAAAGGGTTATGGCATGATATCGGCTACGTCGCCGCGTACGTCCAATTGTGGGCGGCTACAATCTTCTGGGTGGCAACACTGTGAGCTTTCCGAGCCCCTTCGTATGACGAAACGACGAAGTGCTGAATAAACGATTCTGGGGATGAGTAGCACCGGCCTTCCGGGGGTGATCCAGGGGTTTCCTTCCGATCCTTCCGTAGCTATAACGGACGTCTTCTTTTGGACGCCTCAAGGTGAGCCCTCCCCGTTGAACGTCCTCTGGAACGTTGCGCAAGAGTGACTGAGCTGGTATGGCGTGTGGGGCGCGCCGTGGCGTAGTTATTGGAGGGTCAGGATTCATGCTCTCTGCCATATTGCTCATGTTGGAGGTACAGACGAGATGGTGGATACCCGCGCTCAGGGACATCGGATGGCACAGTGAGAACCTCAATCGATTTTGTTTGCGGTTCCCGTGTGGCTTATTCATCGTACACCCTGTCCTCGTCGTCTTTTTCTGGCGGTGCACAAACAGTCGGATTCTGGAATCTCGTTGGAGCTGTGGGTTTCATGATCTGCGGTGCGTTTGGATACTCTCCTGTAGAGCGATGGGTGGAACAGAGCGCGTTGAGCACATTCTGGGGTGAGTTTCTCTCTTTTTTTTTTTCTGCCAACAAATCAACTGAATGGAAGCTGACCAATAACGGAGTCGGGTTCAGGATCGTGGGCGTTCTTAATCGGCAGTCTGATGCAGCTCTATGAGGTGATCTGGAGGGAACCGGCAGCTAAGAAGGCTTGATTGGTAAGGAAGCATAGCGATTCATTGATGGACATTTGCATATATCTCTCCATCCTCCGCTGGTCTTCACGCCAACCTGAGGGCTACACAGAGCAACATCAAGTGTCCGGCTTCCATGAGACGGACTTGATAATCAATTTTCCATCGCTCTCCTCGTCCTCGAGCGCGAAAACGACATCCCTCCCACGTCTCGTTGATAGTCCTAGCTGAAGGCTCACCACAACTATGCTCGACATGGTCATGCTGCAGTAGACGGAACGTTCCTCCAGTCCGTCAGTCTGTGATGGAGCGCGCGACTGAGTGCACGTTATATAATATGGAACAAGCCAGATGAGGTTAAATACAGTACATGCGCTTTAGGGCGACGGTCTATTCCTGCTGTCAAAGAAATTGGCTTCGGTGCTCCCATCCTGCTAATCACTAAAGAGCTATCGAATGGCAAAAGGCGATGCAGTGCAAAGTACGGATTTACAAAGTGTGAACGCTGCGCAGATGTTTCGAGAATCTCTTGAAAACGATGTTATGTGGCGTGATATAGCCGACCCGTGCTCTACCTTTCTGGTTTACGGCATACCTCTCTCAGATTCAGGTACGTCCAATGCATCCCGTGCACGCTGTTTATATGCCTAAAGCTCCTCTTCGTATACTGCTTTGTCGAGGGGCTCAACAGACTGCTCCTTCATTGTTGTGCCTTCCTGGAGAGATTCTGTGAAAGTGGACTGGAAGCCAAAATCGAATTCACGCATCCGTTCGTAGTAGTCAACCGGTTTTTCGTTGTAGTCAACCGGTTTGGAATCAATCTTCTTACTCTCAATAGTCTTTCGCTTCACAGTTGGTTTAACTGCCGCGGTAGCAGCAGCTGTGGAAAGCGGGTCGAGTGCTGGAGCAGCGGCGTGAAGGGGGATGTCGGCTTCCTGGGATCGCGACCAATAACCTGAGCGGAGACGATCGCTGCCATTGTCAGTTGCTTGCTTCCCCTCCTCCTCAGACGTGGTCCTTTCACTTATGTCTGATGGATGTTCACGATTGCTTGGACCGTACTCGCTCGATAGGTTGCTGTGCCTGCTACCCCAGGTGGCATTTCTAAAGATATTCTTGACAGACTTGGGAACATGAAGCTTTCTTGACCTAGAGCTGCTCGTCTTTGCTTGATGCCGCTCACGGTGTTTCCTCCTCAGGAGATTATCAAACCGTCGTCTTAGTCTTCCAAGCATGTTTTCCCTCTCGATCTCTGGTGCTTGGAAGTTCTGGCCGGGTGAATCATCATGCGAAACGGCATCCCTCGTGTCGTCCTCAAGGCTAGGCTCTTCGTGGATGGACTGTTCAGAGTCTGTCTGCTGATCATATACTGATTGTGCCGGTGTGGGGGAATTGCCGCTGGTTTCAGATCTCTGCGTTCCATCAAAGCCAGCCGAGTTTAAGCTGTCAACCATGCAGAGTATGGAACTTCTTGCTCGAGCGAGGAACGTCGTGGCGCATCCTGAAACAGAGTTTTCATGCTATCTAATAAACTTTTCGGGCAATATCCTGACTCTTCAGCGCAAATACGAGTGGCGCTTGGCACCTCCTCCACCGAGTCAGTAGTAGATAGTCTTCCGGTTGGTTTTTCGCGGTACTCATCACTGGCTGTTGCTTTGCGCGTCTCCGTTCTCTCGTCAAGCGCAGCCTTCCCACCGTCGTCATCCGTACAGATACTGGAGTGGGAATTACCGTCAGAATAGGGTAACTCGTCGTCCGTCTCGTACGTTCCAGGAGCCGGGATTGGGGAGTTTCCCCTAGTTGTTGCGTCTCCTTTCGAGAGTTCTTCTGTGTCCGTCCCCCCTTCGTATTCAAAGCTGGTCTGGCTACCATCCACCAAAGACTCAGATTGGGAGTGTGCAGAACTACAAGTTGGTACTTGAGAACTGCGGGAGCTGTTGGAGGACGTTGAAGATTTTCGCACACGCGAGAGACTTGACAACAGATTCTCGTTCCTCGAAATTCTCCTGTGTTGTTCGACCATGTTGATGCCCCATTTAATTCTCTCGATTCTTCAGCCTAGATACCCGTAGGAGGGGATTTCAAGAGTGCCTTTCGGCTGCTTATATAGCCCGTTAGCCACTCTACCTTCCTTTCATGACAGAACATTCAATTTTCACCTGAGCCGAGCTGAGTCTTCCCTCGATTTGCAGTACACAGTCTCCCCTCAATCCGGTGAATCTTGTCATACCTTTTGGAGGCTCCCCCATTGACTCTAGAGAAAGGCATGATACATTATATGTCGGGATTGAACTTGACTTTGTACACCAACGGGTACTCGTGTCAGTCATCAGATTAGCGCTGGAAGGCGCAGAGTCGCTCGTCGATGGTTGTTCAGCCCAAGGTGTTGTGGCGGCAGCTCCTCAATTGCGCGATTGCGTCATCTCTTGCTCCCGGCGGCGTGGTTTTTGCGGCGGAATATAGAGCCGATATAGGCCCGGTGCGCCCAGACCAAGGAGCGTCGAGTTAGGGACCAGAGCGAGATAACAGTCAGTTGCAGTTCAGAGGGAACTTGCGTGTCCTGCCATCTCCATCTATCGCCTCCTTTCGCCAAAGACTATGGCAGCACCCCTCTACACCACCTCCTCCGGCCGGCTCTTCCACGCCGGTCTCATCCTTATTCCGCTCGTCGGCTTGCCCGCCCGAGGGAAAACCCACATCGCCCGATCCCTCGAGCGGTACCTCCGGTGGTTGGGCGTAAAGACTCGGGTGTTCTCGCTCGGAGACTACCGACGAAAGGTCCTGGGCGGAGCGAAGAACGTGCCTCAAGATTACTTCAGTATCGAGGCCAAGACAGAGGAGACCATTGCGTTGCGCAATAGAATCAGAGACGGGATAGAGGACCAGGTGTGGGATTTCTACTCAAAGCAAGGAGGACAGGTCGTTATCTATGATGCGAATAACGGGGATGTCAAGAGTAGGAAGGAGTTGTTGGACAGGTTTGAAACGAGGGGTGTGCATGTGATTTTCCTGGGTGAGTTTGAGGGACGAGCAAAGCGAGGCGAGAGGGCGCAGAGCGGGAATGACAGAGGCGAAATGAGAACCAGTAACTGCGCTTCAGGCCACGATTCCAAAGGCCTCTTCGGGGCCGCTGTCGGGCGGCCGAGACTCAGTGTGTGCGTCGCAGAGTAAAAGTTTGAAGATTCACCCGAGGCCGCCGTAAGGCGGCTGAGACTCCATGCTCTCATGTCCCGAGGACAGCGTATGCCGTCTGGATCAGTTGGCTTCTACTTCTGGAGGGAACGCCACTCGGCATCAAGCTTCTACCCCGCCAGACGTCTTTAAATGTTATTGACGGATTCCATGGCGGGTTGAAGCTCTTGTCGAGAGATCGTTATGTGCGACTCTACGGATTGCGTTCTCTTCTGTTCATCTCTACGACAACCTAATGCCTTTTCTCTATCCCGCGTTGCGCTTACGCTTCACTCGGTTACTTTCCACAGAATCGATGTGCGACAAGGACGATATCATTGAAGCCAACATCCGAAGCGTCAAGCTGTCGTCTCCCGACGTAAGTCTTCTTCTTCCTTGCCCTCTTTCGGCACGCTGGTAACAGTCCCCACGTCATTCCCCAGTACATGCAATGGGACCCAGAAAAGGCCGTTGCGGATTACTGGAAACGTATCAAGCAGCAGGAAGAGCAGTACCAGGAAGTAACGCCCGACGAAGGGCCGTTTATCAAGATTATGAATGTTGGGGAGAAGATTGTGGTTAATCGGATCGAAGGTACGATCCCGATGGTGGTGTTTGCTGGAAGTACATGATAGGTATTGATTCGTCTTGCATCCTGATAGGGTATCTACAAACGAGGTGTTGTTTCTACCTGATGAATATCCACAACAGGCATCGTACCATCTACTTTGCAAGGGTAAGCTGCGCTTGTCTACCCTTCTTGCGCGTCGGAAACACGTAGTAACTCACTCTTTCTCTGGAATCTCCTTAGTCCGGGCAATCCTTGATCGAACATTCGTACAAGGCCGACTCGGATCTCTCCCCCGCCGGATGGGAGTACGCGGAACGGCTCCGTGCGGCCGTCATTGCCCGTCGGAAGCAGGTTGCGGAGGAGAAAAGAGCGCGCGGAGAAGAATGCAAGGATCGCAAGTTGGTGGTGAGTTCCCCCTCTCCTCCATTCCACTTATTCGGAACGTGCAGGATAGGGAGAGAGACGGCATAGGGGCTGAAACTGTTCATTTGTATGCCAGATTTGGACCTCGGCGAGACGCAGGGCCCATCATACCGCCTGGCCATTTGTGCATTCCGGGTACAAGGTCGTTCAAAAGCCTCAAATGAGCGAGATCAATCCGTGAGTGCCCGTCCCCGTTGTTCCTCGCCTTGGCGCTATGGAATAGCCGCACTGACGACGCACGGGCCCCGCACTGCATCCGTTCATGACAGTGGTGTTTGGGACGGCTTGTCTACCGAGGAAGCGAAAGCCATGTACCCCGATGAATGGGAACGGTTCCTCTCGGATCCTTACGCACACCGTGCGCCCCGAGCAGAGTCTTACCACGACCTCAGCGGTATGTCGGCCGGTTCATCTAGCCGGTGCACAGATGAACTTGTGCTAATTGCCTTGCGTTGCCTATAAAGTGCGTCTGGAGCCTGTAATTTTCGAGTTGGAGAGGCACCAGGACGATCTATTGATTATCGGACATGCCTCCGTGATTCGATGTCTTGTGAGTCACGCGCATGTGCGATGTACTGGCCAGGGCGGTGTGTCAGCTAACTCGGACGAACGATCCCACACTAGTTGGCGTATCTGGTAGGATTACCTCCAAATGAAGTACCTGCCGTGGAAATCGCACGGGGCGACCTCGTGGAAGTCGTTCCGGCATCATATGGCGTCCTCTCTCGTGCCTTTTCCTTCTGGTAAGGCCCCCTGTCATGCTCTTTCCCCTCTGCAAAAGAATCTCACCTGATGTTTCGTTACTGGAAGGTCCGGAGAAGGCCGTGGCGATGCTTCGGGAGCCAACTTGTACGAAAACTTTGCCGAGGCAACCGTGGGCAAGGTGAACGACATGAACAATGTGTTACCCCCTGCTGCGGAGGATTTGCGGGAAAAGGCTGAAGCGGAGGAGGAAGAGGAGCGGGCCAAGGAGGCGGGAGCCGAGGCCGGGGCGGAGGGTGGCGCAAAGTTAGGAAGGAGCAGTGAGTGTCTGCCTTCCGATGAGCAGGAGTCACACGGCTTTTAAGTAACCGTATCCGCCGTTGCGCAGTGAGTTTCTTGAAAATCTAGAAGAATCGATTTGAAGGGGAGAACACGTAGTTACGTGCGTGCCTGCCGTACGATTCGTCGGCAAGGGTTTTGTGTAGCATAGCAAGATGGATGGTTTTAGTTGTACGCCCATGCGTCCACGCGGAGTGGGGTTCATGCGTATAGGATGATCGTTGTTGTAGTCTCCGTACTTGTCGGCTTCAAGTCACGGCTTGGCGTTATGATCGACGGTAGGCAGGCCAGAGTGGAGCGCATCGACTAACACGAAAAGGACAGGGTTTCAGACCGACAACGACGGGCAACCGCTCCTGAAAGCTACCGAGGGGTCCGCGCTGCGTACGGAAAACCTTCGTTCAACGCGCACTTTCGCTGTCTATTTAGGGGTGAGTGGAGCATGAAGGTGAGACTTGCCGCAGAAGCACGGAAACCCATGTGTCACTCCTCCTCCGGAACCCGCCGGCCCAAGTAGATCGGCAACGGCGGCGCCGGCAAAATCGTCTTTGGCGCCACCTCGACTGAATGACCAGCGGCGCATTTTTCTTCGCAGTCGTCTGCGGTACTGACCTTGCTATACTATATGCGCAAAGCATTGATGCTATTTCTACATGGTGATCCTCCCTACAAACAATGCAAAACGTTCGGCAACCCTTGTGAGCTCTATTAAATTATAATCATCCATCCATCCATCCTTCATGAGAATCACAAAACCCTTGTTCTCTCCCCGCGATATCAGACTCCCTACTAGCGTTCGAGAGGCGGCGACGGACGACCATACTTGAGCCAACTACTACCATTGCAGTCCTTTGATTCCCTCTAGAGCCCTCCATGTCGATCGATAGCTGACCTTTGAAAAATGCTGCCAGTCAGCGGGCGGCGGAAATGGGGATCGGCAGTAGCTAGTGGTCGTTCTGTGTATAGATGGATGGATAGAGGACGGGCGGATGGGTGCTGACATGTCTCTGTGCCGGCGAGAAGACGGGAGGCTCTACGGCTCATCCTACAAACCGGAACGTATCGGATAATATCGTATACTATTACAGCGCAATGCGCAAAGCAGATCAGGATCGAATCGGATCGTATTGTATGACGAAAGAAGGTGGTGGTTGAGGGGGGGGGGCAGGGGAGTCGCGAACTTACTCGCGGTTGTTGGTTCCCGGACGGCGGAGGCACTGTCCCATCCTCTCCTGCCGGTGGTACTTCATCCACGTTGGCGAGCACAAACACCTCATAGAACATCCGGGGCAAGAGGTCGTCTTTATCTTTCTGGCTCGGAACAGCTACGCCATTTTGCGGTCTGTTGTGTCGTTCCTTGCCCTGCTTGCTGTTGGTGCTGGTGCCAACGAGCAACGGTACCTCCTCCGGCCGGACGGCGTCTGTAAGGTCGGGGTAAACGTGTTCGTCGTTGACGGGTGTGTAAAACGCCGTTGCGAGGCGGGAGGTGAGTGGTTGTGAGGAGAGCGTGGCGGGTGGGACGTGCGTCGCTGTGCCTTGGACTGTGACGAGGAGGCGTGGGAAGGGGGTTCCTGTGGTCGAGGCGAATGCGGGGAAGGAGAGGTTGTTGGTGCGCTAGCGATGGGAGTAAAAGGGAAGATGGACGTACCGGCGATAGGCTGGCAGTCTACGCTCAGCACCTCGTTGTGACTCGGCGGAACATCCTTCAGCAGGTCTCCAATCTCCAGCAGTCCCGTGGCTTTCGTGCCGTTCCATACGAAAGTGGAACGGTCGCTGTAGAACTGTCCTAGTAGCTGCATGATCCGGGAAAAAGAAAGGTGATAACCAGGATGGGTTGGTTCTGCGCCAGCGGGACCGTGTGCAGGAGGGGCGGGCACTCACAGGTAGCCGCTCAACAACATTATCCATCGACTTGTAGAACGCCTTGATGAAATGTATCGCCGCGGACGACCCGACTTCGACATCGTCGTCCGTCCATCTGCCCCGCCCGCGCAACCCTGCAGATGTTAGCGTTACATTCGGTCCTTGGAGCGAGGAGGCGGGGACTCACGCGTGGGTCAAGTGCGGGGTCTGGTTCGGGGTGAAGAAGGCCATGGCGGTGCGGGGGATGGCTCGGGGAGGAGGAGTCAGACGAGTCGAATGAGCTGACTTGGCTCGCTCGCCCGGTCACGTGACTCGGATTGTTTCAGGTGCACACCCTGTCTTGTAATCTCCAGCTTTCTGGGCATTGCCAGCCGTTGCCGCCATCTGCCAACAGAGACATGGCAGACCCCACCCCCGCCCCCGCGCCAACGACACCCGCAAAAGGCAAGCGCAACACGACGACGTCCCCGGCAAGTGCGGGATCTGCGAAACGTCGCGATAATACTACGCCCGCGAAGGGTACGCCCCTCCGGCCCGTCGAACTGGGGGACACGACGACGAACAATGGAGGAGAGTCCGACGATGAGGACGAGGAAGGACCTAGCTTGGAGACTATGAGGGCTTTTGGCCGGTAAGCGTGCACTACTTTGCATTGCATTGCGTATGGCTTGTATCAGGGATACTTATCCTCCCCCTCCCTTGCTTGCTTCCACGACGTACCTACGTACGACATCCCATGGCAGGCAAATCCAACGTGCCCCTCAAACGAGCGGTGCATCGCTCGCCGGCGCTGGCCCAGCAGCCAAAGTCGTCATCCCCAAACGTGGGGAAAAGGATTTCGAGCCATTGAACGAGACAGTGACGATACAGGAAAAGATGCTGCGTGAGAGCCGGCAGGCGTTGTTTGATGGTCTTGGCGGAGTACGGGGTACTTCGAGGTACGTTCGTTCGTTTCTCGCTCGCCTCTCCCTCTCATGCGAGGTGTGCTTATCTGATGGCGAAATTTCCAGCAAAAACATCTCCCATGCCACGCTTTCTCCGGCCGCGAGCCCATTCCCGCAAGTCCAGGTCGTCAGGGGGAACCTCTTCCTCACCATCGGGCATACTATCCGCCCTGCATACAACCCTGCCGAAAAGGGAAAGCCTTACTCGGAAACCACCGATCCCGGCACTGCCAACCTCGGGACAACGACGACGACGGCGGGAGGGAATCCGAGCTCGACGATGGAGCTGCTACCAGAAGAAGCACTGTACCTCCTTGAACGCGGCTCGCTACAAATCTGGTGTGCACCGAGCGTGTACAGCCCTTCCTCCCTCTCCTCCGAGACCGGGAACGAACCTCCGCGGACGTGGGATGAGCAGGCGCAAGGGTTCAACGGAATGGTGGAGATGACCGCCATGGAGGGGTTCTCCCGATTTATCGGACAGGACGGGTTATCCCTGGAACGGTACCAGGCAAGTATCCCACTAGCGCTCGGGAAGGGAAGGGCAAATGGGTCAGGAGCTGATTAGTTGGCATAATGGTGCCGCCGCATTTTTCTTTACAGGTGTATGCAGGGCTCAAGAGGTTAGGTTACACCGTTCAACGTACGGACCGGTTCCTACCACCTCGCTTCCGGAAACCGGGGGCGCAGCCTTCATCGTCGCTTTCAAGAAAGGCGGAGGCGGTCGGCAACTCATCGTTCTCACGATTACGACAGGCCATGACTGCGCAGCGTATGGCTCTCGTTCGGGTACTCGAACGAGTATGGGGGCGCTTTAGGTCGCTGTTTCGCGGGTTGATGGACGCGGTGCGGCGGCTGACGGGCGCTACGACGGGCGGGGAAGAAGGTCAGACGTTGCTCGGACGGGTGCATGCCACGGGTTATGGTAAGCGAGCGTCTACTACGGTGTTATAATTCTGTGAATCCTAGGCCTAACGATCGATACGGTGGCATCAGGCGCATTGTACGAAAAATTGCGGATCATCCCGTCGGGCCATTCACACTCCGTCACCGTCCCGCACGCTATAGCAGCAGGAACACGGAAACCCGGCACGACACCGTCACCAGACATGGAATCCAATGGCAACAACAACGCTAAAGAGGAGGAGGAGGATCCGTTCGCGAGCTTGGCCGAGAATCCGTACTTGCCGTTTTTCCACGTCTGGAAACCCAACACACACTGGACGCGTGGGAAATGGGACCGCGGGAGCGCCGAAGGGCTGCGCTGTTTACCGCCTGACTTCTGGATTGCGGTGGTCGAGTGGGTACCCTCCTTCTGAACCCGTGCGTTAAACCGTGCCGAGCTGATGGCATTCTGGTGCTCCTGATTGGTAGTGCGAGATCCGTCCCGTTCCCTACCCTACCGCAGCTTGAGCAGATCTTCCCGGCCTTGCCGGCATTACCAAAGCCCTTGATCCGGTCACGGACGCCTGCCACACCAGCAGTGAACACTACGAAACCAAAGCCGACGGAAGCAGCAACGGCGACGAGCAAAGCACCGACCACGTTCCTGTATAGGCTTTTAACCGCGCTCCGTCTTACACGGCCGGAAGGACAAAAAACATCCACTTCCCCGCCCCCGCAGCAGCCTGTGAATACCTTCCTTGCCCTCAAGCAAGGCGATCGGTCATTAATTATCGCAGTCGTGGATGGTGGCAACGTCGGATGGACGAGGCTGGGACGTGGTGGATTCGAGGATCACGTCATGGTGCCGAATGAAATGTTGTAGACGCCCCACCCGGTACCGTCGTTAATTGCGCCTTTGCATTTGGTCACATGCATGGGACAGTATATGTTAGGGATTTATTGGACGGCGACAACAGCTCGTATGTGTCGCTTGTCATGTGCGTCTATTGATCAAGGAAAGGGATTGGCGAGGATACAGAAGGGCGGTACAACGCTATTATAAATTACGTCTATGATAGGGATGCTGTGGACTCGTTCATGAGATCACTGTTGTCGCCGGTAAATTGGTGCTGGTGGATTATCGGTGGGAGGGGGTTGCGCGTCGCTCAAGTAACGACTCCATTCATCCATCCTACAAAGATCCCAATGAGCTAAACCGTTGGGAACGCGTTCAAATCTGTGAACTCACTCGAAATTATTCGGAGCCATGCTCCAGATGTCAGCCATGGCGCCATTGATGTCGGGAGCGGCGGCAAGATCCACACCAAGCGCGAAATTGTCCCATGAAACATTCGACATTCCGTGCCCGTTGAGACTCGAATTTCCGCCACCTGTCGTTGTCGTTGTGCCGGACGATGGCTGTTCTGCGGAGAGACCACCCATCTGTGACAGTTGCATAGTTGAGGACGTGCTGTGGGTCATATTGGCAGCGAGTTGCTGATTCTGAGCAACGGTATGCAACCATTGTTGATATTCCGGCAATTGCAAGTTGTAAATGTTGCCACTTAGCAAACTGTACATCCCGCTCAACATGGCCGCATTGCTTGATGAAGAGTCGCCCGCAAAGGCACCACTGCCTAAGGGCTGGTTGAGGGGCTGGGTCGGAACATCCGCCGGACCATTGATGATGTTTTCGCCCGGATGCGCTCCATTTCCGAACACCGAGTGATAGGTACGAGGAGATAATGCACCGTAGCTGATGTTGCTCGCTTGCGACTCTCTCCATGGCTGTCTTGTCGGCTCAGCATATTGTGAAGCAAGTCGATCATTCAGTAATAATGAAGGACCGGGCTCGGGGTGAGCAGTGGACTGTTGAGTGGGCCAGGTCGTAGGAACTGAGTGAGATAAATGGACTTGAGAAGCGTTTTGGCTAAGGGTAGCGTCAGAACGAGTTTGACGCGAGCCAAAGACATCATCTCGAGGGCGTTGTACTTCATCAGGCTCCGGTTTTATACTTTGTTGGGCACTACTTTCCTTTGCATTTGTCTCCTTTGTGAGTGGCACTTCTTTCCGCAAACCGGAAGATGGAAGCCCGGAAGTCTGCGGACGAGTAGGGGTCGGAGTCGCCGTCCTATTTGAAGTCGGGGTTTGCAAAGACGTGTCTGATATACTACCCAGTTCCATCAAAATGTCCCTATAGCAAGAGGAAAAGATAAGCCAAGGAGATGATTTGAAATCGCCCGATACGCACCTCATCCTGCCAGCCCCTCTCCACCTAAGAAATGAGGTTATCAAAGATTAGGATACCGCTTCGGGCGTTCGCGAACGTATCTGGGGAGCTTACCAAGGTTCCGCGTCTCGGAGCGCATGCAAACATTTTCTCACTTCCCGTAGATTGGTTTCTGAATCCTGCATTCGTCCCGTCTTTTTCGACGCCCAGACGTTTACCAAGAGAACGATCGCTGACGTAAAGGCGGGTAATAACGCGTGATAATTCGGTCTGAGTCTTTGAATCTGAAGTTCCGCAATATGTGCACAAGACCGGGCGGCATTGGTACAGATTGCGAGTGAAGGAAGAGCCAAAGAAGCGATTGCTGGGGCGGTTTTTGGGGTAGGGATAAACGGTCGGTGAATGAGGATCTTTAGAATCAGAGACGCTCTGTCAGCTGTCAGTTGTCAGTTGTCCAGGTACTATGAGGCGACAACTCACCTGGGCAAAGTAATAGTAGGAATAGAGAACACAACTCTGTTCGAAAAAGGCCTGATTCTCTCTTTGAGGGTCCCATCGCAAGTGTTCAGGTACCGAATCTAGCCACGAGAAGAGAGAACTATCCAATTCAGCGATAATCCGCTCTTGTGCCTTGGGATCGTTATCCCGTCCGCTAGCATCTCGGTTCACAGGGTACTGTCCACGAAGAATTAGGCCCTCGTGATTGATAGTAACGGCGAATCGGGACTGCTACACTCACGATCACCTTCATAGCTCTTCCGATGACGTTGACCAATTTGAGCAGGCAAACAAACATGGAGATCTTGCAAGGCTTATCGGCAGGCTGAACAAAGTCGGTCGCAGGATCCCCGGTGTCCCAGAATTCGTCGTCTATTTCCGCAGGGTAGTCTACATCATGGCTGCAAAATTCAAGTCAGTGCGGCTCGCATGAATAGAATGTGATTAGGCTAACTCTTCCGCGTTCATCTGCAGACTTCTCCCCATGGCTGCACTGCTATAGCTGTCGATGTAGATAAGACACCAAAAAGCTCGTTTGAGCAGCTCTTTTTCAGCTCTATCCTGAACTCTTGAATAACCAGCTTTGGTGTGAATGCCAATGTCCTATACGCGATCCGGCTCAGTGCAAGTAGTAACAACTCAGGGGCCCGTCAGCTTACGATGCATGATTTCAAGCCGAAGCCACCTATTGTCCATACGGTCGTTATTACTGCACTCCTGAAACAGAAAGCGGCAAGCAGCTGGGTGTATGATAAAGCGTTAGCCTCATGTGGTTCGCTGAAAATAATATCAACTCACGACAAAGACTTGTAGATCTTCTAGTGAAGTGACCGAGAGCCAGCTTTTGCCTGTTTTGATCACTGGTTCTACCCATCTCCATCCGGCGGAATGTTTATAGAGCTCAGGATTCTTGAAGGCCTCCTTTTCCTTATCGGGTTCGCCTGCGTACCAATAGACTCGAGGATCGTCGACCGACTTGGCCGCACTGGCGAACAGCATCAAGCAGACTTTTGCAAATCTATGATTCGTCTTCCACACGCCGCGATCAAATGTTTTCTGGAACAGCACACGGTTCAATAGCGGCAACACGAGGTTGTCGGTTTCAAAATACGCATCGATAAGCCGCTGCGCGAGATCCGGTTCCGGCCACCGGGTCAGGTCGAGCGGTTCTGTTTTCGATTCAGACACGACGGCTTCCCACAACGGGATGGCCCAATAGGCCGTTCGACGATTCTGAGAGATATTCACGGCGAATACTTTCCCCACTTGCTGATGGGATTGCGAGTCGCCATCTTCGGCATACCGGTAATCGACAACAGTTCTTAATAATTGCATTCCGGCTACAATAGTCATAGGGATGCACGAATGGCAATCACAGAGAGAGGAAAAAAGAGCACAAACCGGTAGAATAAGCATTCAAAAGCATATTCTAGCACCTGAAAGAATATCAACTAGGCATCGGGAGATGCCGTTGTATGCGTACAGCTCTTTCCGTGAAATCTATAGCCTTCCTCTGGGAAATTGTTCGACGCTACGCTAAGCGCAAACTCCTCATTTTCTTGAGCCTCCACCGCGTCCGCCTGCTTGATTTTGGCATGTAAATTCGCGCTGCTGATGCTATGGGCTGCTGGGTCTTCGCTACCCCCGATTCCATTGTTACCGCCTGCCGAGGACATGGCCGATTGTCCAGGATCAAGAACCGACTGACTTCGCGCTCTGTCGGTGGTGTGTTCGGCAACGTGGTGGCTATTGGGAGATTCAGGTCGCGACATCAACAGTCGACCGTCTTCTCCCAAGACGTTTGCGGTAAAGATCTTTCGCATGCGGTTCTCGGCGGCAATTCGAGGATCCTCGTGTCCGCCTTGACCGAGTAGGCCCATAACGGCATCGACCTCTGCCTGACTGTGTGCGGGAAAGGAAGGCGCATCGGGATCAAGAGCTGCGGCCAAGGTCGTTGATCGACTGCCCAAGTTCATTGGCGGATTTTTGCCTTTACGACTACTTGATCTTTCGGAAGAATTGTTGGGAGCTTTGGTGGAGCGAGATCGAGCGTCAATGTTGGACGAGTCAATACCGAGAGAATGTAAATGTTGCTTGAAGGAATTCATAGTGAATTCTTCCCTGTTCAAGGACGGTCCGACTTCGCGAACCAAATCAAGATCGGGTTGGACACGTGCGAATAGGTCCTCGAATCGCTGGATCTTCCACTCTAGTGCCTCGATGTAACCCGGAGGTGGACCTCGACGTTTGGCTGCTTCGACGTACGTACACGCTAATTTCGACTCGATACAGTTAGAGCAAGTCACATTGCGTTTGCCAGCTTGAGCACCATCACATCGAATCTTCTTCCGTCTACAAGCATCGCAAGCTCGTTGCACTCGTCGTCGTTTGTTGTCTTGATCCTCCTCATCCTCCTCATTGATGTTGTGATGATACTTTTCGTTTTCGTGTTCTGTCATGGCTTGCTCTACTGTTACCGTCGCCAAAGGGGTTGGCGCAGTCAGGTCATGGATGTGATGCGAGACATGAGCCGCTGCTCCATTATCGATGTCGCTTCCAAAGATGATGTTACTCGGGCCCGCTTGATCGACTGAAGGATCGTAGAACGACGGGTCTTCCCTGTTATCCTCTTCGGCGAGATGGTGCAACTCGGGATCGAGTGCCATCTCACCATGTTCGTTCTCGACGCTGACGGGATTCGGAGCCTGGTCCAGAGCTGTTGCTTCCTGACCTAGTGCAGAGTTGAGGGTAGTACCCTCCATGGATGTCTCGGAGTCCATGCTGTCGTTCACGACAACGGTCGGCCTGTGAAAAGAGAATGTATGTGTAAGCTCAAGCTTGGTCAATGCGTCTCGGAGCACGACTGACCAGCACAAGGAAGTCTAGGCAGGCTGTGTCGGTAAGCTTGATCTTTTCAACCCACTGATCGCAGGGGACGGGTGAAGCGCGAGGTCCGGCGGAGGAAAAAGCAGTGACGACGCTCCGAGCGGGGGGCGGGCGGGCAACGATTATGAATGCAATCGGCAACTTTGGGAACGCGGAGGCAAGTGGAGTCTGTCGTCGTCGTCGGGCGGGAGATGAGACGAGCCCCGCAGCGGTCGAATAACCGCGGCTGGCAATGGGCTGCAACCGGTAGACAGTCGGAGAGGGACCAGGACGAACGCTGAGGTAGACGAGCTGGTAGGCGTCGTGCTCGCGCAGAAAGAGGATACCGAACGCACGAAACCATTCCATTTTCGGCAGCCGGGCGTGCGCTGTTGTCGCTTGTCATGCCCTATCACTCGCCGGGCGCCAGCAGACGCCGTCACCCCGCGGAACCAAATTTCCCTCGAGCACCCGCACGTGACTCGGCTGAGATGTTTGATCCTTAGAGTAGTAGATGTGACGCATCGCCGAATGCTGCCGGATATAACAAGCAACATGAAGACCCTCCAAGCTGATATGCCCGATTATAATGATAAACTTGGAAGAGATAAAGCACTTGAAATACATGCGACCGCCATCCCACTAATCTCAGCGTCAAGTCGGATATACACATCATACAGCCCCACACCCGATAACCATCGCTAACATTCTACCTATACACGGCGTGTCATCCCACCGGTAAAGCCTGCTCTGGGGATGCTACCCGCTGAGGATTTCAGGGGGGAAAGGCTTGCAGGGATAGGGCCGTCCGGGTGCTTAAGAAAAAGGGTTGATGGTCCAAACAGATCAGCACGAATACCTCCCCTTCCCTCGTCCACGCCTGCCTTCCCCGACCAAGTGTATGGCTCAAACTTACCGCATTCTGGTCCCATGTGAACGTCGTTCCGCCTAAAAGAGCGCCTAGTTTGCGCTTCTTCTTCTTTTCCCCTCCCCCTGCCACCGCCTTTGCGCCACTTTGATCATCCTTTGCCGAAGCAGCCGCGCTCAAAGCTTTAGGACGTTTAGGCGGCTCCTCGGACTCGGACTCTTCCCTGATAGTGGCCGGTAACGCCTTCTTGCCCGACGTGGCGGACTTGTCCTTATTGTTGGCTTTACCGGCAGCAGCATTTGCGACGCCATCCGATCGCTCACCCAGAGGCTGCGACAAGGGGGATTTCTTGGGTCTACTCGTGTCCTCCGCAATAGCAGAGTTTTCTTCGTTCATGAACTTGGTAGCAGGAGCTCGTCGCTTAGGTGCAGGAGCAATGTCCTTTGGACCATCAATAGTACAGAATCAGCAGCCAGAAATGAAAGGGGAGCTCCCTTCCTGCCTTACCTCCTCTTCTTCCTGCATTGTAGGGCGGTTATCCGCTGTCTGTTTACGCTTCTATGAAGTGCGCCTCTGGTTAGCAGCGCAACGCAAACCCGTTGAAAAACGACTACTCGCCTTTTCTTTTGGTATTGCCACCAATGGCTCATCTTCAGACCTATCGACGCTTTCCTCACTCGCGGCCCTCGCTTTTCTCAGCTTCTTTGCATCAGCAGGCTCATCCGACATAGTCTTCTTCCCCGCAGTTGTTGATTTCTGTTTAGGTGGTGGAGCCGCCTTTTCTTGTCTTTTAACAGGCTCCTCGTCATCATCGTCAGCCACAGGAGCGAGACCTTTGGCTTGCTGTCGATAGGCACGGGCTTTGACGAGGATATGAGCATTCTTTTCTCGCAACTCGTGGTTCTCCTCCTACAGGAGTTGGAGCGGCGTTAGCAAACATATTAAAACCCGAATGTTAGAGCCAACCACTTACCTCGAGGCTCGTGAGTTTATCTTGCAAAGTCTCCACCTCACGACTCTCCTTGCGCAGAGCCCTATCCTTTTCTCTTGTCTCGTTTCTGATCTTCTGCAACTCTTCCTGCGCTTCCTCCAGATCAACTTCCTTCGAGGCCATGCTAGACTTGAGTCCCTTGATCTCAACCCTAAGCGCTCGAAGTTCTTTCTCCGTCTAACAGAAGAAAGGTAAGTCCATCTTAGCTTTGACTAAGGATCGAGAGAAAGACGAAGAAGAACACACCTCCCCAGATCGACCGGTATCATTCTTCACCAAATCATCCAACTCTTTCTGCAAGTCGTTGTTCTTTTCCTTCAAATCCGCAACAACTTTCTCAGCCCTGTGAACCTTGTCCGTTTCTCGAGCCAACGCCTGATTTGCCTCCTTTATGGAGGCTTGGAGCTCCGTGGTCTGCAATTTTGTTGCTGCAGATACTTCCTCTTGATCAACCAAACGTTGCTGGAGCCGATGATAAGCCTGTTGCATCTTTTCCAAGTCTTTAGTGATCTTTATCCGCGAGGCCCTTTCGGCATGAAGGGATTTCGCGTTGGACTGAGCTTCATTCTGCAAGAAACGCCATGATGAACGAGCATCAGCGACTTTCCGTTTCATTTCGCGGGGAGGTAGAGCAAGCACATACGATATGCTTCTCATTCTCTACAGACAAATGGTCGTATCGGCTTTCGAGCTTGAGGTACTGCCTCTCCAGCTCGACGTACGCCAGTTGTTGCTTGGCAGCCTGCAACCCGGCCTTCTGCTTCGCGAGCCTCATCTCCAACTCGTACCTAGCGTGCATCTCCTCACTCCGAGAATCTGCTTCTCGCATCTGCTCGACTTGCTGTGCAACGGCTTTCAACCGTGCGATTTCGTTCTGTGCAGACGCCAGGCCGGTTTCCAGCTTGTGTAGCTGGTTTTGCGAGGTGTCGAGGGCGCCACTGGTATCCTTGAGCTGTGCTTGAAGTTTCGATACTTGCATCTGTAAGCTTGAAGATTCCGCTTTATGTTTTCGCTATTCAGTTCATCAGCAAAAGGGGAAAGTAGGAAAAGTAGAAATTCAATGAACATTCCTGGGGACAATGCTAATTTCACTCGGTTCTTCCGGAGACGCAAATGGAAATACTCACCTCGAGCAAGCTCTTCTCCTTGTGCAGCTGGTCCATTTGTTTGTCCATCATAGCCAACCTCGCTCGAACAGGTCCCGGTGTCTCCTGGATACCATCATCCTTCAACAGTTGAGGTGTTTGCGGCAATGCCTTGAGCGTGTAAGGAGCTGTCATCCTCGGAAGGTACTGACGAAGATGTGAGAGCTTTGTTGTTCCGACACGACTTCCTGTAGTCTTCTTAACGAGTCGACCGCCTTTCGAAACCTGATGCGAACAAGATGAGGGCTGAACAGCTGGCGAACTGAACTGCAACCACTGGAGAACTCGTTTGTTTACGTTTGTAGACAACGGCGATCTCTGCTAGCCGACTCTGGCTTCCGCTTGCCACGCGCGGCCGCCGGGTGGTTCTGGAGTGGTGCTATTCACGTCATAGCCGTCATCGAGATTTGTTCGATGGCGGGAGTCTGGGTAATCGGCTTGCGTGCATGGTTGGCCCGTCAAAGGAGGGGTATATAATCACTCGGCATTCGTGAGCACGCTTCTCCCAGTTACTGCTCATTCTGCATACTCAACACCACACCACACGATGCCCGCAGACAAGCCTTCACAACCCGCTGCGCACGAGGAGCGAAAGTCCCGCCCTCCGTATGCGCTCAGTGACGAGAAGAAGAACGGGTTCAATGCAAAGTATACCGGCCAGTGTTATTGCGGGAACGTAACGTTTGAGATCGACTCGGATCCCTTGGATGGCACGTATTGCCACTGCCGGAGTTGTCAGCATTTACATGGTATGTCCTGGAGGCGACTTGAGATCGGGTCACAAAGGGTCCAATGGCTCGATTGACTTATCGTTGTTCCTCCCTTAGGTGCCCCATATCAATGGGCTGCTATCCTGCCAAAGGATGCTCTTCATATCAAGACAGGGTATGACGATCTGCATTTCTACTCTGCCCAGCACAAAAAGTGAGTAAGCGTTAAGCTATCTACCCTTGTGCGTAGGTTCTAATGACGTTTCGATTGTTCCCTGCAGGATGGAGTACGTTTTGCCATGCAAAGTGAGCTGTGGTCTATGTCAGTCAGTGATCATGGATGAAGGTAAGCTGTTCCCAAAAGCAGTAGATTGTTCTGCAGCTCACATCCCGCATGCCGGAAGGACGCAATATGTGTCTTGTGATGCCGACTTTGGTGAACAAAATGGGAGAGGATGGACCCCTAAAGGACAACGGTCGTAAGCTCACTACTTGTACCAGGATTCCCGCTCCCCCCTGACCTAGTTATACATGGTACAGCTTTCCGAGCCACTCACCACATGTTCTATAAGACCGCTGTCGAACATGTGGACGACGGGCTCCCGAAATTCGGCGGTAAGAAGGGTGAAGAGCCACTCGACGAGAAGGCGGAAAAGATGGCCAAGGAGGTGGAACAGAAGAACAAGGAAAAGGAGGAAAAGAAACAGCAAGAAGAAGAGCGGGACAACAAAAGGCAAAAGACTGGAGATGAAAAGCAAGACAAGTGAATTGGGGCTCGGTTGTAATGGTGAGAGAAACCAAAATGAATAGCAGCAATTAGACTGCCTCGGAGCTTGACAAGGGCCTTCAAGATAACATATCCAGGCACTGCTTCTACGCCTAATCCCTAACATGGATGGCAGTGGGCGGGATTCTCAGGTGCAAATGGTAGTCCTTATTGCTCCCTTGATCGAATAGCCTAAGCAGCGTCCACTGCAGGCAAGAGATTCGATAGTAGCAGATTTTCAGTGTCCTTCCAAACTACAGTCGGTTCGATCTTCGTCGGAATGACATCGATATGGACGGTTTATCCAACGTGCGCTGCCATGTTGACTGGATGATGACTGATTTGCCGTTTATCGTTGCCTGATGATATGCCTTACGGCAGTGCGGGACGCACATGGATAGCTGTACATGGTAAGCACGAGCTGTCACATAAGGTTCATCGGGTCGGAGACAAGCGAGACGTCTCCGCTGTGAATGGGCTTCTTGGTTCTTACGGGTCCCACCCAACATGCAAATTGAGCGGTTTGTCCAGATTGCATTGCATAACTGCTAGATAACGTCACCTCCGATATAACAGTCCCGACCCCATTCCCTCCATTCAGGTTATGTAACAAGGGAGAACGCCCTTTCCAGACTACCATACCGACATTTAGTATCTCCTGCGAAGAATGGGAACCTTTCTGTCAAGCAACTACACATACAAAAACACCGCACTAGACCTCGCTGTGGACGGTAGCCGGTCCGGTACCAGCATCGATGGTAAAGTCAAACGCCTCACCTCCGTGCCCTTCTGTCATTCATGTCAAGCCAGCGATGATCGCATGTTCCGTTCTCTTGGCAACCGAGATGGCCCTCTTCATTTTGTGTCGGCAATACAACGCCTACACCAACAACAAGAAGGCCCCCCAGTTTCCCTGATCTCCGCGAGGAAGATAGCATCAAGCCTGCGGTCTTGGCTGCCGAGCAGGATCAGACTGATATGCAGAACCCTTAGTGAATTGCGGGGAATGGACGGTGGTATCAGGCTGGTTCGATGCAAGGTCCATGTAATTAGACTATAATAACATTCGTGCTATGCTATCCTTGCCTGCAGGTGTCGTTCTCCTACGATACAGATGAATTACGTATAGTACAGTATTCTAATTCTTTCTTTTAACCTCTTCTCGCGCTACCTCTCGTACCTCAATCAGGATAAAGTTCTGCGAAAGAGGCAAGTCAACATTCTACGTTTCAGGCCTTGACCCGGCAAGCCGAAAACGACTTACTCCCGGGATTCATGATTCCCTTCGGATCCAGTGTGTTCTTAATTAGCTTCATGAGTGCCACAGTGCCTTCTCCCAACTCCTTTTTCAGGTATCCCTGTCAATCAGAAAGAATAAGCAAAACAGGATATCCAGGACCGACGAACGAGAGTCTTGCCTTCTTGCCGATACCGACACCATGTTCACCCGTACACGTCCCCTCAAGCGCAATAGCCCTGTCAACCATTCGATGTGCGGCAGCGTCTACCTTGTCGAAGTCTTTCTCCAAAAATACTAAACCACCTGTAAGATCAAGCATATCCACCCGAAGTGATTGAACTAAGCCGCGCATGTAGGCGGAATGAAAGATAGCATAGTGACTGACAATGGAAGTTTCCATCTCCTACATGACTGTGTGACGGGAAAGGAGACGTGAGTTCTCTTTCTCATGCGATTGTAAAGCCATACTGACCCAATGATCGGTCCCACAATCCCATTTTCCGCCAAGTCTTTCTGAGTATCCTGCGCCAATTGCGGAAGTTTGGAAATCGGTACACAGACGTCTAGAATATTATCGACGTAGGCACGGTCAGCCACCTTGCGAGCTATTTAGCTTATGCTATGCTCCTCGCGTACCGGTAGAGTATGCCTTTCCACCGTCGATCAAATTCAACAGCGTCCAATGCGCATTCTTCCTCGCAGCCCACAACATCCGTGCTTCCTCGGCGTCTTTCGCAAATATCATCTCCTTGCCACCATACTTCTTCGCGATATCCTTGACCATCTCTTGCGCCTCCTTCATCGCGCCGGGATTACCTTGGAATTTGAAAAAGATCGAGTCGGCATCAGGGAGCGCGATGGGGAGTTCCTGAAACTTGTTCATGGCTTTCATCATTGCGCTGTCGCAGAGTTCGACGCATTCTGCAGAGAGATGTTTTATCAGTATTCAGGTTAGTTAGACGCACACATGCATAGCGATAGCGGAACGAGCACTAACGAATGGGTACACCCTTGTTGATGATTTCCCCGGTTGCGCTCACGGCTCTCTCCACGCTTGGGAACCCACAGACAGCCACGGTGGTCGGTAGGACGGGAGCCAATCGAACGGTAGCTGTGATGTGTGCCGAAATTTCAGTCAATGGGGAATTCTGCATAGTGAGACGAGGCGGATGCTTACCTTCCGTAACGATACCCAACGTTCCCTCTGCACCAACAAATAGCTTTGTAGTGTCAAAGCCGGCAGATGACTTTCTAAACGTCCCAGAATCAAATGTGTACATGGTCATTAGGCCTGATGGCATCAGGGGACTGAAGAAGCTTACCGTGCCCGATTCCGCGTCTTGATGACATCCCCGTTTGGCAAAACCACAGTGATGTTCAGAAACCATTCGGCTTTTGCCGTTCCGTATCGCACGGCGTTTGTTCCGCTATGGAACCGAGGCGTACGTGAAGCCATACTAATTAGAATATGAAGCCTCATGCACACTACTCAAACAGCCTACCTGCAGCCTGTACTGATCATACCACCAATTGTTGCGCCTAATCAGATGCACACAATGAGGAGCGCCATTCAAGCCTATTTATTATCGAATTGCACTTACCAGGGCCCGGGTCAAGAGGCAAGAACAACTTGATACCCCTTGATTCCAGCTCTGCATTCAGATCCATCCATGGTACACCCGGCTGGACGGTCGCGTCACTGTCTGTTCGCGAAACATTCTCCCATTCATCGTTAGCGTCATCCTGTGACCGCATGGTAGAACTTCACTATACCTTCTTCTGTACGATATAAAATGCAGAAGGCAGAGACGGCGCGTCATTAGTAGTTGTTAGACGCAACATTAAGGGACTACTTGCCTCGAACAGCCAAAACCTTGTCCATGCGGCTGAGATCCACGCAGATACCTCCATATGGCGCCGTAATGTGTCCCTCGAGACTAGTTCCACCTGTGAACCCCCTATATTCAGTACGTGTCGGAAGGAGATAAAAGAGCTGCAACTACGGTGCTCACCAGAGAACGGTACCACGGGCACACGATATTGATTCGCCAATTTCACAACCTTGACGACATCGTCTGTGCTTTCGACATACACCACGACATCCGGTTTCGTCGGTTCGTGATGTGTTCCCGCAGCTTGAGCATGTCCAAGCCTATCTTCATCATCGTCGCTAACCTTTGTCTGGTCTTTCTTCCCCAACATTGCCTGCAGTTTGGGGATCACAACGTTCTTGATCGTCTCCTTGCTGGCGTACTGGGGCGCCTCGTTGTCGATCTCTGGCTGCACTTTCTTGGTGGCAGTTGTGGCATCCGCATAGTGGCCCGTGCCTCGATCCGAGGCTGTTTCACTGTCCGCAAGAACAGGCGCAGATGCACCAGAAGTGAGGTACGTTGATGCATAGCACAGTGATGCCGTTAGAGTTGCTGTTAGGACAACCGTGCGGTTGGTATTAGGGTACTGTCTGGCTTGGGCCGAGTAGTTCCGTATCGAAGCAGATCGCAAAGCCGCACGGGTTTGTTGCTGGAGTAATCGAGCACGGAGAGACCACATCATGGCGGGTCAAAGTCAGTCGGATCAAGCAAACGAGGTGGTGGAGCTGTTTGAGTTGAACGACTGGAACCTAGGTGATCCGGGAGGGGCGCTGGACGAGCTTGTATTGAACAGTTTTGCTGGGTGTGCTGAGTCTCAGATGAAAGAAGACAAATGAGGGATATGCGATCTCTCACTCTCTGCCCTCGTCATTAGCTGTATTGAAGCGAATGCTCATTGTCGCGTCACGTCCGAGCGCTGAAACGAAACTCTGCCGAATCACGTCAGGGGGTCTCCGGACCGAAGACCGGCTCGGCCCAATGAATCGCCGTTCAGCCCTGATTGGATGTGAGCCGGCACCGAGTTAACGATCAATATTCTCTGCATTCCAGACAGCACACGATTCTGTAACAAATTGGAGAGTTACCAAGCCAGGTTGTGGGTGAACGATACAGGGAGAGAAGCGCGTCGGAGTGGAGCGGAAAGACCAGAAACCCTAATGTGTATCGAAAGTCGGTGCTCCTGGCTGCCTCCAGTATGCAACTTTGCCCGTGTTTCAATGCCCTTGTCACAACGCGGGAACCCAAAGCAAGCTCGAAGCAAGCAGAATGTCATCTGCTGCTCCTACCCTTCAGCCTCCAAAGCCTTTCCCTTGGACAGCCGGCTTGCGGGTTGCGTGGTCGCTTGATCATTTCGTTCGTAGGCCGAAATTGAAGCCTCCACGACACGCCCAAGTCCCCGTTTGGTACATTTCAAATAAGAGGATATGCTAACTCGACAGTATATGTGCGCTGACAGCTGCCGGAAGGTTATCAATCATCACAAACCAACTCAAACAAGAATGGTAGACGGACTTCTACTTCTTGACAATTAACAGCTCAGGCGACCCCCGGCTACATTCCGTCGGCGCCCGGCGATGCAATCGAGCCGCCGGCAATGTGGACTCGAGAGGTCCCGGCGGTCACCCCCAGGTTTGTGCTCCCAACATCTGAAATTGTTCGTTATCTCCTAGCCTGAAGGCGCTGTCCGGTTGTACACCTCAGGGCACCGAGAGCATGTCTGCTCCTCCGTTGCCTTCACGTGCGGCACTGCAAAGGATCATCAGCATGGACGGAGCCCTTGGGAACCGGAATTCGAGATCAGGAGCAATCATCAACTTTCTCAGCTTTGTCAAGACTCTGAGCTATGTTATCGGGATTACACTGGGGGTTGGGAGTATATTCGCAGGAGTATGGTCGGTAAGTAGAGTTATACTTCACTTGTGGCGACTCGAGTGCAGGCTGCAAGGAGACGGTCCGAGTACTATAACCGACCGCTCGTGTTCCTCCGTTATTTACAGAGATTTCTTCTGCCATTGCTGTACTCGACCTTTTCAGCAAGGAAAGCGGTCACAGAGCAGCAGCTCTTTGCGATGAAATCGATCGTTCAAAAGCTCAAAGCTATCCGCTCGAACAAGAAGATATATCGACAGCGCGTTCCCGTCACCCATGACAACCTCCGCTCAGAAACAGATAGTCTATCGCTCGTAACAACCGCCAATCACAAGATCGACCACGATGACACAGGGTCATATTCCTCACTTAAAGAGGGAAAGATGTCCGATTCCCTGCTGATTGAGGAAGTCATGGACGACATTTCTCATTCCGATTCACAGCTTGTTCCGCACAAGAGCGAAGCAACAGACGAAAGAATATCCACCCTCTCGTTTCTCACTACGCCGGATACACATGGCCCCTCAAAGATCACCATCCTGGCAGAAAAGCTGGATGACTTGGAACTCTGTATGGATGCAACGTCGACAACGCGGACATCCTTACTCTCTACCGTATCGGCCTTCTCTTCGCAACTGAATTCACAGGCTTTCCAGTTTGCAACGAGGTCGCGCACCTCCGGTATGGGTGCTTATGGCTCGAGTGTGGGACTGAGTAGTCTGGACCAGAACTTGGCGAATGCTGGTGCCAAGGCGAGTGAGGCACCTGAGGGCACGGAGGAGGAGGGGAGACAGGTTTCAGTGGATGATATCAAAAAGGAGATCAGGGGTCTGAAGGGGCTCTTGCTTAGTCGGTAAGTGGAGGATGTCTGCCCTCGCTGCGATGGTGCAAAGCGCGCTGACCCTGTGCGTTGAAAATCCTAGGCGCGACTTCCCGCACATGAAACGATAAAAGATCACCCAGGTTTGCCAATAAATCTTGGTCTGTAACGGCATGAAACTCGGTTGTAACATTTATGCAGCATTTATTTTAATTAGGCTATAACGCGCTTACCTTGCAGCAATTTCCCTGACTTGTGGACGTCCTGTTACTGCCGTCCCATGGCCCCTTAGACACCCTGGAGAATAAAGGAGTCTCGACAGTGTGGAAACGAGAAGTTAACTTGGTATACTCGCTGTTTAAAAGGTATAAAGCAGCTCTTCCGACCCTTGTGTTCATCGAACCATACCTTCATTCAGCATATACACAGACTTTTTTTCCCGAAATCTACCCCGATAACTCCCTTTACGCCGCACAGACACGCGCGTTATTCTTCCAACTCTTTGACATTCGTTTAACTCTCGACTTCCTTCACCAATACAACCGCCCAAATATATTTTCACGATGAAGTTTTCCATCACCACTCTCGCTAGTATCGCTGGCCTTCTCCTCGCTCAAACCGCCCTCGGCGTGGCGATTCCACAGGGTAAGTAGTTGTACGTTAGTGATGAGCAGAATGCCTGGAAGACTAATAACACGCCGTTCATGTTTAGACGACGTTTCCGCCTGCACAGACTGCGGGGGCGATTCAAACGAGCCAGAGGCACCGAACGCTGATCCTATCCAGCTCCCTCCCGCTGCACCTGAATCTGAACACGCATGCGAGGAGTGCTCGAAAGAAACTCCGCCTGTTGTGCCTGACGAAGACTGCGGGGCAACAATCCTCTACCAAATTCACCCTGTACGCAACGAGTCGATGTGCCTGACTGTCCAGATCGATTACGACAACGTTGTTAAGGAATCTAAGCTCGTGCACCTGTGAGCCGCCCGTACTGAATCGCATGGTCTGAAATGCACTGAGTGTCGGCTTTAATCTGTAGGGAGCCGTGTGACAGGGCACCACTAGGACGATTTTGGAACCTCCAATCCATCAAGAAAGCTGATGACGGATCGCTCTCAGGACCCACTCTGTTGCGACTTGAGGACACTGCATGGTGTATCGACACACGTAGCACTAGTACGTCGACATGCTCAGAAGGTCTTAGGGGACCAAGTGTTAGGATACTGACTGTTATTCTATATGTGTATGTTGATGTAGGTCCCGAAAACGGAGCTATACCTCACGTAAGTCTACAAGATGGAAATGAAACAGAGAGTAAACCAAACGTTTGACGCCCTGCTAACCTGCGTTAACGTCATTCTTACAGCTCTACAACTGTTCTGAACCGACTGCTCCTGTGAGTAAACCCCCATGATATTTGGGCTACTCGTGCTTATTCTCGATCGACTGGGATCTCTCCTCTAGTGGGGCCAACAAGACTGGTACATCGGGGAAAACAGTCAGCTTCAAATCCACGATGCCGCCAGCGGAAAAAGTATGTTCATCCTGAGCGAATCTGATCACGATCTAACGCTGAATTTGGTTATGATTGCAGAGACTTGCTTGGATGTTGAACATGGTGAAATGGACGGCCGGTCAGTGCAAATGTGGGAATGTGACCCGAAAGGCGAAAATCCCAACCAGGGATGGGTTATCAAAGAAAGCGACGCGACTACCTCCGAGAAGCCTATGTACCCTCATGTGAACCGCGATTGAAGCTGAGACTGTTTCATCGACGTGATACCAATTTGTAGATGCTATTGTGTAACCTTTATTCTAAATATCCACCCTGATTTTTCGTTCTTTCGTATCGCATCACACAAAGCGCTCCAATGCTATTCTCTACGGCGCACTGTGTATCTGGAAATCGGAATGTCTACGGGCTAGCAGAAGGTCAAGTGTCGCTGGCGTAATTTAGCGACCCAATGGGCCGACCTTGACAGTTTGTGCCGCCTGGCGTTTAGCTTCTTTTGCCCTGATCTTCTCCGCTTGCTGATTTTTCCTGGAATCTCTAGCATGTCGACCCTTGAGACGTTGGGGCGAGAACTCAGAGTCATTATTCGTCCCAGACGGCCGGGAGAGACCGGACTTACCTTCGCACCATGCTTCATTGCGGTCCTGAGGCATGACGAGCATCAATCAATGTTGTAGATTGGAGATCAGATTCCATCGGTAAGGCGACTTACAATATGGACGCAACCTGAAGTCATGAAAATCAGATGTGTTATCACTCCACAGTTTGAGCCAATGTCCAGCTTACCTGGCCACAGTTATACTGCGGTATCCCTAAACCCTTATCATCTATATTGGTCGCCCGATTTTCTATTAGTGGCGTACTATCCGTGACGCCTAACTTTTCTAGCATCTTCAACTGTGCAGGCGAAGCAGGTTTCTGTCGCCAGGAAGCCCACCGTACTAGCCTTTCGGCCATAAATTCAAAGGTAAGCAAAGGGAAACAAGGGAAAGATCGGGCGCTGACTTACTTAGACAAGAGCGCTCTCGGGACCATCTTCTCTACCAAAGCATCTCCAGCCTTGAAGGCTCCTTCCAACGTTTCTGTTCGACCGTAAGTCGTTGGCTTACGAAACGGGAAGTACTTTTTGGCTTCTCTAGCCATTTCTTTTGGAATTTGCAATGTATGGCGGACAAGGAATAGTCCGTTTTCGGGCACGATGGAGAACGTTTCCGTCCCGAATGCATCTAGGACATACTTGTTGTCACCGCAAGATACCTAAGGAAAAAGGCATAGGAACATGTCGAGGTCTAACGTCAGGGCAACCGCCTTACCAATGTGCTAAATAACTTACCCAGGAGTATTTGGAAGTCGCACTTGCACGCCTCGACGACTTGGTGTCGAGGCGGAATGGATCGTCATCTTCCTGATAAGATACATTGCCATGGTCCTGATCGTCCAAACCAGGAAGGTTCGTTTCCAATTCCTGACTGTGAACCTCTGTTCTTTTACGTTCAGCCCATTCCTTCAATGCGTCTACGGTCATATCTAAAATCTCAGGTGCGTGAGTGAATCGAGAACGGAGCAATGTGAATCCCAGGCGCTAGCTAGCTTTACCTTCAACAGGAGCATCTGTCTCCAGTCCAAATAGCGTAGGCGCGCATATCAGTCCTCCAACATTGTTTACATTATCCCTGAAGTCTATGACCCGGCAGTCTACCTTTCCAGGAGAATGTCGAAGACCTCTACCGATCTAAAGGGGCGAATGAAAGCGAGGAGATTGTTATCTCAGTACCGAAACCTTGAAATCATGAGCCAATTGACTTGCCATCTGGCTGAAGAGGTTCCTAGAACGCGTAGGTCGAGCGACAATGATACAGTCAATCTACCACGCAGAGAGCACAAGATGAGCATCATATGAAAGCTCGACTCAAAAGGCAGCGGCTCACATTTGGAATATCTGTCCCCTCGGTAAAAAGTTGACAATTCACCATAACAGGAAACTCCCCAGATTTGAACGCCTCTACTAGAGCTTTCCGCTGTGACTCTCTAGTATTTCCTGTTACGAAACGCGCGTCCACTCCAGCGTTTCTGAAAGCCGCCGTCAGATCCTCCACATGTGCTAGATCGACGGCGAAGACAAGCGTAGACTTTCTGTCGCCTAGTGGATGTCAAAAAGAGTAAGCAACGCCTGATGTACCGCATGCCCAATTCAAGCTTACTTGCTCGGTCGAGATACACGCGGACGATAAGGTCATTCATAGCTGGGGTATTCATAACTCCCGCTAACGCCGTGGCGGAGTAGTCGTCTGTCGAGGCACTGATAGTGACATTGGAAAGGTTCATATCCGTCCGTACAGTAGTGAAGCGCGCCGGAGCTAGCCAGCCTGCCTCAAGCATGTCTATCACATCTTGGTGATACACGATCTCTTGGAAGACACGGGAGAGAGCGAGTTGGTCATGCCGAGAAAAGGTGGCGGTGAAGCCTATGATGGGTACGTTTGGCTTGTCAATGGACAAGACTGACATGTCCGTCTTATGGCGTGTCGATGTGAAGCTTTCCTCAAAGGACTGTACATTCGCGTTGAAGTAGGATAATAACTTGATATAACTGCAAATAGGGTATTTGATTATTTATTGTGTGTGGTTCCGACGAAGTCGACTTACCTTGGCGCAGCAGCGTGGTGGGCCTCATCGACAATGACCCCTTTGAAGCGTGCTGGATCGAACTTTGCTAATCTCGCATCCTGGCGTAGTGTTTGATATGTGGCTATTGTACTGGAACACACTGACATCAGCATTGTTTAGATCATACTGCTGGAACCTTACACCTACACATCGGCAGAACCACTTGCAATGGATATCCCTTGCTCTAGCTCGACCCTATACTCCGGGAACGAAGATCGGATCGTTGCATACGCTTGCCGAGCGAGTTCTATTAAGGTCACACGGCTTGGTAATTGCTCGCTGGTAACGATTTGGCTTAACAAATGCTTACCTATGTTTCCAACAAGGACCAGAACACTTCCACCCTGGAGATTTCCTCTTTTCAACAAGAGAGGAATCAGGTGTGTGCTTCATATACAAAACGATCAGTCAAACATATCCACAGAAAGGAGATGTCACACTCACAACATCACTGTCTTCCCACTGCCTGTAGGAGAGCTAACACCTATCCGCTGCAATCCACGATCCAGCGCCTTTACGCACTCCACAAGCACATTTACTTGGTACGGCCTTAGCCATGCGGGCAAACGATCCGCTATACTGATTGTTTCATCTCTTGTGTCGACAAGTAGCGGAGGTTCAGGCGTTGGCTTATTCTCTTCCTTTATTTCTTCTGCTACTTTGAGATGGCTAGCCGTTGATAAGTGCCGGTATATGTCGGGATGTAGAGTCGAGGACCTGTCTGGGCTCTGGGTGAAGAGAAGGGACTGTCGAAGCTGCAAATTGACCCGAAATGCCCGAGCTGCCAATGATCGAAGAGCTCGGGTTCCCACCATCATTTTACCACGAAGCCGTTATTGGTGTCTCTCATCGACGTTCATTTGCATCAGGAGGTCATGGAAAGCTGATATCCGCAATGTTGGATCTGCGAGTACCTGTTGAGTAACTGGCATCGACATGGACGCGGTCAACCATGCAATAGCTTCAAGGCGGCAGGTCTTGTTTCAGCCAGGATGCGTCCGAGCTTCCGATCACTTCTCTCGACAATTACGGGAGCTATTACGGGGTCAACGACATCTTAAGAAGAGGTCTATCTCTTTGAAACCCATATGTGTTTATCTCAAATCCTCTCAGCTATCCTATATCTTCACTTGACTTAATCCTTCGTCCCCAAAACCAGCTGCACGATGTTACCATACACCCCGTCCAGAAACGGTCGATCCAACCTACTCGCAGCCTGTAGTTAATCACCCCGAGATTCTCGACGCAATGGCGGGTCTCCTGGATGAAAAAGCTTCTTCTACAGTCTCCCTCCCCGGTTCGCTGTCCAAAAAGCATAGGGAAACCGTACAGCCTCGGGCAAAAAAAGCTGAAGAAGCGGGTCGTCCTGGTATTGAACGGTTATTCATGGCGGCACCAAGCTAATGACAAGAATATCGAGCGAATCATTCTATTTTCTGTAACGGGTAGGAGAGGTTCTTTCGTTTATCCGATGTACAAACTGTCTTGAAACTCAACCGAATTATCGAGTGTACTGGCTATGGCCCACTTCCCCTTTCTTTCCTGGTGCCGAACACCTGTACCCAAGTGACATGGCCAGCTTCCTGCAGCCCAACAAAATGAATCTCTATGCCCCTCCTCATACAAGCATGCTTACGATCTGGGAAGTAGTTTTCCTCAAGGTTACCGATATCGTGTTCTCCGAGAACATCGATTGCATCTTGCTAGAAGAAGCTGACGAACATGTCCTTGGGATTGGCAGCAATCAGTTAACAGTTCAAGTGATAACCCCTTGCCTCTGACAGCGCTAGGTATCTTTCGCCTCTTTCCCGACAAACGTGAAGCTCGGCACAATCACTCCGAACTTCTGCTTCCCATCATCCGAGAAGAAGCCTGGTGGTTTCTTCTACGATTTGGACGGGATGTCATCACCGGGACTTCAGGATTCGTCTGACTTTGCAGTCTAGCTCTAGTATTGCTCGATAGGTCCGACGGCGACCTTGACGATTCGCTTTTTCGTTGTTCGCCCTGGAGGTGTATGTCAAGAGAGGGTAGACTTCGAACCACTCTATTCTACCACCTGCGGATTCCAGAATCACCTCATTCGGCTGAACGAAAAGCAACAATTCTCAAATGCGATTTCGACGATGGTTTAGCAAGATGCGCGCTATAAACGATGGCTGCGCAGGGCGTCGTGCAAGTAGATCATAGGGGCAATTCGAGACATGTTAAGCACCGAGTTTCGTCCCTGCCTGTATATTCATCGCTACCTCGCATAACGCAGTCCGACTTGCTCCAACCATCCTCTGTCTCAACAGTCAGAGCAAATCTCAGGGCTCTATCAAGTGGCAAAATCCTTGACGTCTATCTTTTACCTGTACGTGCAATGATCTTATACACTTTCGAAAAGTATGGGTACTGGTGGGTAGCGCAAAGGTTTCCTCCCATTGTATAATCCTCTTCTAGTCGATTGGGCTTGTTCCCTTTCCGACATTATCAGTACAGCCTGTTAACGGCATCACCAGACACATTGACGCTATTGGACGCCAACTTCATGCCTCTCGAGAGCTTCCTAAAGCGCATCCAAGATATGCGTCTGTTCACTGTGCACTCGTGCTTTTACCTGGAACACATATTCGGTTTCGAGTGATGTGTGCGCCCCCTATATCAGTCAAACTCCTTTCTCCGCTAAAACCCTGCATTCACAAAGGATAGTCATCAGCCTGCCACGTTCATGAAGCTATGCCATCAAATGCACTCACTCGTCCACTAAAGTCATAAGACCAGCATGCACAGGGAGGCGAATGGCCTAGAAGCTATGACTTGTTTCATCTGCCCAATCCCACTAGAATCCCCGGGCGCCCGACCTCGAGGGAGGGGGGGGGGGCCCGCGGGGGGGGCGGGGGGCGGGAGCGGGGGGGGCGGAGGGGGGGGGGGGGG
>JABRPJ010000074.1:0-72219 GCA_013461525.1 Naganishia randhawae
ATTTATAAACCAGTTCTCGCCAGCTACAGCTAGCCGAGGGAGAATACTGTTAGGGTCTGGCTGAGCATCATTTCGCTACTGACCCCAAGCGCAAGGCCGTGGGTCATGACTGGTGGGACCCGCATCACAGCCTGATCAGCTGTGAAACGTGCAGGATATGGGGAGCAATGAATCCGACGTCGCTGGAAGATGACAGCCATACATCCACCCTTGAACCCAATCAGAACTACAACTTGGGAGATCTGCATTGGGATTTCTTTGCGTGCGCGTAAGTGAGAGGGCTACTTAACTACAGCTTCGCAATTCTCAAATTTGTCTCTTCCATATAGTAACCCGTCCACATCAGGATCCAGAACCAGGGATAACGGTAGAGTTCCCGCCTCCGCAGCTATGCGAAGTAACGAAGTTGCAAAGCGAAGCAATCCAGCCCGCACCGCGGTGAAAAGGAAAGCTGCAAAGAAGACAATAGACAACTATTGGGATTGCAAAAGGCGTGTTGTACTATCCTCCATCCAATGCATTGTGGATATCTATGTGAGAATAAATGCACACGCAGCTGGAAAGAGCTGAGCCGTACAGTTGATGTTGCAGCTAGAACACCCACATTGTGGTTAACAAGAATGTTGTTCCGGCGGCAGCCGTCTTGACCACGGCCTGAGTGGGTTTTGACGATGTTCCAGCTGGAACACGAGTAAATAGTAGTGCCGCGCGCGCGAGTTTTTTCGGCGGCCGCCTCGCGCGGGACAGGGTTCACGCAATGTTCCGGCTGGAACACGAGTAGATAGTGGCCCCTCCACTGCTAATATATTTCATGTGATGCATTTCAGTTGCCGAGTGATGACTGTAATGTTCTTTCCTTTGGGGGTACCCCTTTGACTCATCAGATATATACGAAGTGCACTTAGCATACACAGCCAGAGATTACCGAATAGCTATGACGAAACTGAGTCAGGTGCTGAAAGCAAGACCGCCCGTGGTGCTTCTGACGGCGACCTGTGCGCCGAAGATGGAAGCTTCCCTTCTAGAAAGCCTGGGGATACGAGCTCCATGGACGATTAGAAGCAAAACGAATCGACCCGAGATCATCTATGCCGTATCTCCCGCGCCGCCACTGGGATTCAGCTTTGCCGACAGCGGTCGCACAATGGTATCGAGAGACACTGAAGCCACTTCAGCCCACGTCTCGTTCGCAGATTTTGATATATGTGCCGAAGAAAACCATTGGCGGCGAGCTTGCTAAGAAGCTGGGTATTCCGTTCTTTGAAAGTGACACTCCAAAGGAGGAGAAAACGAAAATTGGGAACGATTTCCGCCGAGGAACGCTTCAGACGTTGGTTGCAACCACAGCATTCGGAGCTGGAATCGACATCGACACGGTGGATGTAGTGGTCCACGCCGGTAGTCCCAGGTCAATCGTTGACTTTGCACAAGAGTCGGGACGTGCAGGCAGACAAGGCAATCCAGCACTCAGCATGGTTTTCCGCAGCATCAGCACTTTCGCAACAGACAAGGAAGGTGTCATGGGTGAACAAGAGATGCGTCTATGGCTGGAAGGAAGCGCCAGCTGCAGGCGTGCAGGACTGTCGACATATCTGGATGGGATCACCATGACCTGTGCATCGTTGCCACAAGCTCGGCTCTGCGACGGCTGCCGGGCTGTAGGCATAAACGGACCATCTATTGAGGAGGAAATAAAAACGCTGTTTCAGAGAAGGGGAACGGAAGAGTCCTCACCGGCGAGTTCGGCCGCTGCGACTATGGCTACGCCTTCAGTCTTAACGGCTTGCACACCAGTTAGACAATTGGAGAGAACTCCCGCCCGAACGACACCGAGGAGCCACTTTGCTCGTCGAACACCAACCTTTATCATACCGGAAACGCCTCAACCGAGCAATACACTCAAAAGGCGAGAACAGGTAGATACATCTTCGTCTCCACGGAGTGATGGGCCGGCCAAACGGCGAGCTGTGTTTATGTCGCTCCAGGAATATTCATCTTCACCGGTGCCAACAAGGTCATCGTCATCAAGAGAACCAATCGTTGATACGACATACGCAGCGCGTTTGCTGCCTCTTTTGAACAAAATGGTCACGATCAAAGGCTTGTGTTTCGTGTGCCTGGGTGGAGGACAGTTCAGCCTGTGCAGTCCAGGAGCATGCGAGAATGAGAATCGAATCACCAACAGGAGCATGCGCGACATGATCGGAGAAATAAACATGTTCGGGAACCTCAACAAATATAGACTAACTCCATTAAAGCACTGTCCTTTGTGCTATCTCCCGGCACCATCTGACGATACGAGCAATGCCTTTCATCCTGGGGGATCGACAAAATGTTTGGTGTTCAGAATGGCGGCACCAAAGTCACTGACTGTGGGTGCGAAGGTGTGGGAGCAGCGTATCATGGTGGGAAACAGGACGCCGGGAGATGAGGATCCCGCATGGTTGACGGATATCTGTCAGCATTCAACAATGCTGCCTGAACCGTCGAAGGAGAGCTTTGCAAAGTTGTTGCAAACGAGATGCGACACTGGAGAGATATGGCTCACAAGGGTCTTCTATAATATGCTCAGCGAGGCCATGCAAAGACAATTGTGAGTGTAAAGTGAGGCTCCAAAATGGGAGGCTGTAAAAATTTAGTGAAGGCCGCGAATACACGATGGGAGTCGACATGGGTCGCAAGTTTTATATTACAAGAATTAGTTTTAAAGATAGTTCTCATCAGCCGTTATGGAAAGCAGGGACAACTTTGAAGTGTTCCGTTGCCGTCTAGGTTTAGCCGAGAACTGATTTATAAACCAGTTCTGGCCAGCTACGGCTAGCCGAATGAGTTGCTTCCGCCCGCGTCTTGCCGAGAACTGATTTATAAACCAGTTCTAGCCAGCTACAGCTAGCCGAGGGAGAATATTGTTATGATCAGCTGATGATGACCAGCTGGTGGTGATCATCTGGTGGTGTTCTTTGCTGAGTTATGGCGGATGAAGTAATTATTGACTTGCTGTGAATGGCGTGTATAAACATATACCGTATTAGAGCAGAAAACTATGGTACAAGTAGTGAGTTTCTCTACACTTCTGCAGTTAATCGGAATATGTAGCGTGTTTGCGACTCATTTCCTGTCAATCCCGGGCGGAAACATCGGTTGTAATTTCTTTGGCTCTGGTATGAGCCGGAACGTTCACGCCAGAGCACACCAAAGTCGCAGTGATGCTCTGCCTGTCCGCGGACTCGGCCGACACGCGCGGGACACGAGGTAACGATAGAGTTTATAAATAGGTCGTTGCGGGTCGACAGTTTGCTTCCGCACACGTCGTGTTTGTTGTTTACAACGGGTACGTCGGAAAATAAAACACAACTGGGCGGGGCCTCGTGTCGAGGGGCTGATGGCACATGCGCCAGTATATTTAGGTGCGTTTGGCTGCGAAACGGTATCCCTTCCCGAGGTCCTAGCCCAATCTTGTTCATTTAAACACCCCTCGAAATGTCCCTCTTCCGCCTTTTCTCCTACCTCGCCGTTCTCTTGTCAACGCTCGTCCCGGCAGTGCTCGCTACCAGTGCTTGCGTCACCTCTATACGCATCACCCAATTTGGAACGACCTATTTCCCAAATAACCCCGCGGTATTCAATTACCAATCTACCGATACCACGCGTGAGTTAAGTTTGGCCCTCACAGCTGATTTCGTTAATTCTTGTCGGTGCTAATATGATACAATGAATGTTTTGGGACAGCCCTTCAGATCGGCGTTACCTGGTATACTTCGAGTAAGTAGAGTGGAGTATCATGATGACATTCCTCTTGCGCCGTTATTGGCTTTCACTCGCTAAACTGCAGATTTCTCCTTTCCCCCACAGGCTGCCTCACGCAAACCTACAGCTACACCAGCTTTTTCCTCACCAGCTCGGCCCAGAATTATCAAACTGCTCTGTACTCTTGCCCGACCAGTTTCCCCATCAGCGGTGGGTCGACCTCAGGGTCGGGAATTGTAACGTGCTCTGTCGCAAGGTAAGAGAAAAATATGGAGAAACACGGGAGATGCGGAGTTACGTAGCGACAAACACTGACCCCATCCGTTTGTTCACAGAGGTGCTATCGCGGTTCGAGACAGTTGTAAGTAGTGACTTGTCGCCGCGACTCATCGACTTGTGCTGACCTTTTGTTTTGCAGCTTCGCCTTACGTGATAGGAGCTCAACAGTCAAATGGATTTCGCACCGTGAATACGAATCAACCCTTCCTGATCACTCATAACGATGCATCTCCGACAGCAGGTATGGTTCGTCGACGTGTAGAGAAGGAGAGGCAGGGCGAACAGGTGCCTTATCATGTTAAGTGCATAACAGGCGAGACGCCTTGTCATATGGGTGGTTCTCGATGGGAGGTGAGTACCTGCACAGGCCGTTCCGCATGTATCACGACTTTGGCTGGACTGACCTTTTACCCTTTTGCCCTTGTCAGTGCATTGACACGTCCTCAAACCTGGAATGTGCGTAACACTGAGGGGATAGCAACTATCCCTGTGGGAAACCTCAGATGCGCTAGCATGGGAAGTTCACTTACGATATTCCCCTATATTTCTTTCATTACGAATATTTAGCCTGCGGGGGATGCCCCCTGGACGGCGGGATTAACTGCGTTGACAGCATGCCGGACCAAGACGTCTCATGTTTCGCCGGTCGATGTCTGGCAGTGTCGACGGACGATCGAGCGGAGAGTGACGAAGCTCTGGCCTCCATCCTCTTTAACGGGACAGCCCCGACCCGGACCATGGCTTAAGATGGTCTCAAGAAAGGCGCTCGCGCTCGAATCATGAATGGTTCCACCATGCAATAGGAGAGGTATATATATGTAGTGTGTGTTGGTCCTTACGAATATGACGACAAGCGATAGTCACATTATTCTCTAAGTCGATGCACAATCATCGAATGGGTTAACCCGTAAGAAAGGGAATAAGCTTTACATTACACCAACCCAGCAACATGGTCATTAAGCCTCGATGACTTCCATTTTTACGCCAGCTTCTGCCCTTGAAACCAACGAACCGGGCTGTCTCACGGAAATGAAAAACCCAATATCTGTCAGCTACGAAAAAATTATGTACAGAAATAGATACGGGACCATGAGCTGCACTCACCATATCCTTACTGATCAAGCTGTCCTGCTTTCGACGAATCGATTTTCCTTCCGTCTTCATACATGACCCATTTGCAAACGATCGTAGTTCTTCCATTCGAAGCGAATCCACTCCACTGACCGACACTTCCGGCACGCTGCGAGTACCGACATCAAAAGCACCGACAAGAGGAAGAGCTTGCGGGCACCCTGAAGTCGCTTTTACAGGGCTGGGCGTTGCGTGGTTGACGCACGACTGGATTGGCATCCATCTTTTCGGGCGTGGCATGTCAGAGCAGGACGAGTGTTTTCGACTATGCATTTTAAACACACGGCTTGGTACGATCCTCGCAAGAATCATGGAAAGGACGAGCAACTACGAAAAGTAAGTTGCTTTGTGCAATTAACGCGCTGGGCAACCGCTAACCACGGCCATGTTCATTCCACATTCTCAGATATTGATATGGTGGGAAAGGATCGCGTCGCTTCGGAGATTGGTCACAAGACAAGGAAAGCTGAGCAGCTCCATTGCACGTCCGCGTGTATGCACACGCACACAATGCCTCTCTACCTAAGTGACGACAAGCAAAACCTTTTCCCTTTGTCCTGTGAAAGAATGATCCGGCAACAGCGATGAGGCGCAAAGAACGACGGCTCAGGGCATTTCAAGATGGCGTAGTTCGTGGTTGGGAGCCGGACGGCTAAAGCGTCTAGGATCGCTTTGCCTTTTTGGTCGGCCTCTTGGTTTCCTCCTCCTCCAAATCAATCTCGGCGTTCTCATCCCCGTCCTCTTCCTCGTCCTCATCATCCTCGGATCCAAAGCCGGAGCCCTCGTCGGAACCTTCGCCACCTGCGCCGGCTATGTATGGAGGGGAGAAATGAGGGTCAGTATGTTGTCTCGAATGGTGGCGGGAAGGAGAGCGGCACTAACCCCTGCCGAGGAAGTAATCGATTGTCTGGGGCAAGATATCCCTCGCGATCTCGAGACCGAGCTGCGAAGGGGTGGCGGGTCTCTCAGTATCGCACGCGCAAATACACCTGACGCGAACACGGAAAGGCACCCACCTGCATAGGATCCTCCTCCTCGGTGAAGAAATGGAAGAAACTACCCATATCGCCCTCCAGATCCGCCGCCGTGAGCGAATCCATGTTGTCCTCGTCCAAAGTGGGCAGTTCACGCGGCTGAAGCTTGATCAGGTTCTTTTCCGGGGATTTCCAGTCGATGGCAGTGGGCTGGGTTTGTACGGAAGGGGTGAGCCGTGGGGCGGGCAAAGAGAAAGGCGATGAACGTAAGGGACCTACCACGCTGACGAGATCCTCCTCGGGGTCAAACTCGGCCAAAGCGTCCACGAGCGCTGCCGCATCCTTGGGGGAGGCAGAATCGGCGAGCTCGGGCGAGAGGGCGTATTTCTTGACGAGGGTTGTGTTGCTAAAGTACGGGTTCTCTGCGAACGTCTAGACGCGTAAGGGGAGAGGATGAAGGGAGTCAGCACGTGTGTTGCATGTAGGTCAGGGAGTGTCGAGCGGCGGATTTAAAGGAGATACGGTCTTGGATAGAGGCAGGGAGGTCTCCCAAGCCATAAACCCGCGCGCAGCGAAGCCGTGACCCCGGTAGTTGGCCATTCGGAAGGCCAAAGCCGACCCACGAATCTACGGGCGGCGGGCAGGCAGAACGACCCCAGGGTGACCAACGATACCCTGCCTTGGCCTCCCCCCACATGAGAGAAAGAGTCGGATAGCGCCATTGACCGACCCATCGCTGTTATTCCCGTGCGAACTACCGAGTCGGCATGGGCGTCCGCTCTCCTTGCCTTTCCGGGAGGCATTCGGGCCTGCGCATCCACCGCCAGACAACTACCGCCAGCAACACGCCCAGCGGCACGCCCAGCAGTTGTGAACGCCGAGTTCAACGTCGTCGTCGAACGCCCTCGAGGCTGGCTCACGCCTCCCTCGAACGACGCGGGCCGCACGCCAAACGTACGGAGAAGACGACTACCGCTACCGGTGGATGAAGATACCCGCCCTGCCCGCGGACTGTGCCGTCTTCCCGCGCGCAAGCGAGTCCGATTGTTCGTCTCGACCGCGCCATGAGACTCCCTCCGAGGCTTTCCGCGCTCGCTGACATTAGATCTCGCTTTCCGGAGACCGACTCTCGAGCATCTTACGACGATCGCGGGTTTGCTCTGGGCTGGTCGCCACAGCGCAGACACCGGGTGTCGGAGTGAGAGTCCTCCTAACTTGTAGCCTGCGGCGCGGACACTGTCTCTCGCTTCGCTCGAGTGAAACTTGGCCGCGTTACGGCGGCCTCGGAGGGGTTCGTTGTCCCTCCCTGCGGCGTCCCGTCCCCTCTCTCCTTCCTCGCCTCGCTACACTCGGCTCGCTCGGCTCGCGCGACTCACAAATTTCAACTCGAACGCCCTAAAATCCTCTGGATCCTGCACCAACTCGACATCCGTCAAGTACCCGAACGCATCGAGGTCTTGCTTGCTCGTGCACGCGGTCATGACGGATTCGTTCCTCATCTGCGCCACGCGCGCGCCGCCAAACGAGACAGGATCGGGGGAGGGGAAATCCGAGGTGTAAGCGCGAGCACGAACCGGGAAGACGTGGGGGAGCACGTACGAGGGTAAAAGGCCAGAAACCGGGAATATCCTTGACGGCGTCCCTGAGCTTGCTGAGATACTCGTTCTGGAGCTTCAACTCGGACTGCTTGACCTTGACCTGCATGTCGAGTGCATCTGCGGCATTGCGGGAGTGGTTAGCACGCGGTGCGGTCAGCAAGGGCGGAACACGCACCCTTCTGCAGGGCGGAGATGCGGGCATTGTTGTCGTCCGCCTCGAGGAAGGCTGCGACGTCTGCGATGAACTTGGGGACGTTCTGGGTGATGATTTCGTTGGACATGGTGGCGGGTGGGGCGGGGATGCTGACTTGTGCCGGACGTACAGCCGCCGCGCAAACCTGCAAAGAAGAACGCCCCGCCCGCCCGCCTGCACACGTGATTCGTCAGCCACCCGCGTTACGTAATCAGCATGCCCACCCGCCAAGCCGAAGACGGTTTCGGGGATCGTCCCTCGCTATCGGGGATCGTCCTGGAAGGTCCTCGCCGTCGTTTGCAGGTCCTTTGAGGGTCCTTTGCCAGTCCTTTGCCAGTCCTTTCCCCCCCTTTCCCCTCCCCGCCCATGAAACGCTACGCCATCCACGTCCCCGCCACCACCGCCAACGTCGGCCCCGGCTTCGACGTCGCCGGCATCGCGCTCTCCCTCTCGCTCGACCTCCGCGTCGACATCCCCGCCCCCGAAGATGACGCCGCCGCAGAGTACCGCATCCCCGAAATCACCTACGCCGGCCTCGACGCCCACAACGTCCCGCTCAGCCCGTACAAGAACCTCCTGACCCGTGTCGCCCTCTACGTCCTCCGCTGCAACGGCGTGCCCGCGTTCCCCTCTGGCGTGCGCATCCACGCACACAACGGCATCCCCTTTGGCCGCGGGCTCGGCTCCTCGGGCGCCGCCGTGATTGCCGGAGTCCTCTTGGGGGACTTGCTGGGCGGCCTACGCCTGCCCAAGGAACGCTTGCTGGATTTCGCGTTGATGGTCGAGAGGCATCCGGATAACGTCACCGCCTGCTTGGTCGGTGGCTTTGTCGGGTCGTACCTCGCCGAGTTGTCCCCCGCAGACACGGACGCCGCGTCCATCCCGCTTGCCGAGGTCCTCCCAGAGTACCCGCCCGACGCCGGACCAGAATGGGGCCAGGATCCCCCAAGGCCGCCCAAGGGGATCGGCCATTTTGTGAGGTTTGGCTGGGCAAAGGAGATAAAGGCCGTCGCCGTCATGCCGAGATTTGAGTTGGCGACCGCAAAGGCGAGGGGGGTGTTGCCAGAGGTTTATAGTAGGAGGGATTTGGTGAGTTGAGCGGACCGAGCGATGTCCGACGAGCGAAGCGAAGAGGGCGGAGCGAGGCGAGAGGCGCGAGAGAGGAGGGCCCCGAGAGAAGCGAGGAAACTCCCCCGAGGGCGGCGTAGGCCGCCTGAGACTCTTCGAGCGAAGCGAGATTGCGCCGCAGGCACTAAGCCCGGAGGGCTGGGGGAGCGAGGGATGACCGACCCCTCCGAGGGCGGCGTAGGGCGGCCGAGAACCACTCGAGCTCAGCAAGACTCAGCGTTCGCGCCGCAGGCTTCAAGTCCGGAGGACTCTCCCAAGCGAAGCGAGAATCACTGTATGCGCCGCACGCACCAAACCCAGAGGGCTCTTCCGAAGTCGCCTCAAGGCACCCGAGAGCCCCTCGAGCGATACCTCTGCAGAGGAAAGAAAAACGTTCCTTTCCCTGCGCGTTCTTCGGGATGGGGCTGAACGAACGAACCAACGTCCGGGTTACACGCACCCGACCTCTATCGACCCGCTTCGATTCTAGTGTGATGGTGGGCGGCCAGTGGTATACCTCTCCGTACATCCGCTCGCGAACGGTCGCCTGCCGATTGAAGCGTGGCGGTATTACCCATTTCGAATGGTCACCTCCGTTCATGAACGTACGACAGACACTGACTTCTACTGGTTCCTCTCTTGCTTTCCTGTTCAACCACCCATCCCCTCGCGCTCGCCCACCTCCAGGTATTCAACCTCCAACGCCTCGCCGTCCTCACCACCGCCCTCGCCCGTTCGCCTCCCGACCCGGAACTCATCTACGAAGCGATGAAGGATAAAGTCCACCAACCGTATCGAATGGCTCTTGTACGTGCCTTCCTCTCTCTACACGTGACTGCCGCTCCTTCAGGTGCTGATCCCCTTTCAAACCGGCGACGGCGCAGATCCCAGGCCTGCCCGAGATCCTTGCCTCCCTTACTCCCCAGTCCCATCCGGGCCTGCTAGGGATCTGTCTCTCTGGCGCAGGGCCGACGATATTGGCGCTCACGACGGACAACTTTGACGTACGTGTCTCTTTGCGCTCTATTCTCGTCATGTTCCCTCCCCTTTTGGAGGAAGCATGAGCAGGTAAGGAAGGGCACCAAACCGAACCGATCGCTTACCGCATCTTCCCCTTCACCCAACAGGCAATCGCTGCCGAGATCCGAAAAATCTTCCTAGAGCACGGTGTCGAGGTTGATTGGGAACTGCTGACGATCGATGAACGTGGCGCCTGGACCGAGGAACTGAGCGAATAAGGTCGTCCACCCCTATCTCCCTATTGTCCGGGTTGCTGCTATCAGCGATATTGGAGAATGAAGAGAAAACAAAATTGTGTGTTACGCATGCAACGCCTATGCCTACGTCCGGTTATGATGGGGTATATATAGCATCACGATCGTGGTCTTATAGAATGCATAGCTTGTGTTCTGACAGGGATGGCTTGTGCGGTGAACAGAAACATATAAGCCGGGACGCAGCCGATGGTGACGCTCGGGGTTGGCTGAACCCGCGAGGGTACCATAACCGTTCAACAGCCATAGATGGCCAGAGCGATAGCAATGACCGCCAGAATAAGCCTAGAGAATGGAACCAAGAGCACTTATGCCACCTAAGAGACATATTTACGCTTCTCGATTCGATACCGTCGACAGTAATCCTCCAGGCCCAAGCCGTGGTGGCTGCTATGCTCCCACTCATGCATGTTCCTCGTCATGCCAGCGTCAGCTACTTGTGATTCAGTGTATGACTTGTGCGAACTGTGATTTGCCCCTCACAGGGAAAGGTAATGACTTGTGCGATGAGTAATTCAACAACCCCGCGTTCGGTGGCTCATAGGGAGACATGATAAATTCAGACCAACGGCTGGCACCAAAGAACCCGTCGGAGCGCTCCATCTTAGGCTGCGATGGGCATACGGTCCTACCATTCAAGCCCTGCTTTTTCAGTTTCGATATCTCGTTTGCTACACAGACGATGCGAGGCACAGCATCAAAGTAATGGGTTGGGCATCTGGAGCGGGTCCGCTATCCTTATTACGTCTTGGGGCGAGCTGTGAATCCGAACACAGTTATGCAATATTTCATTTGTGAGAAGCGTGTATCTCCGTTTGGGAAGTGATCTCCTCTCTTCGGGCAATATCCCTACAAAAACATCCGCTGTTTGCATTGTCTGACCAAAAATCTGCTGGACAGGCTGCTGCCAGCGAGGGATTGTAGCAATTCACCATCAATGGCCAAGCGCGTTCTATAATGTGGATAAAGTAGGCGTTCGACGGTCTATGTTCATACGTAGGCAGATGCAGTAAATTTTTAGCCAACTCCGACACAACATGTTCATCCTGCAACTGATCCTACTCACCCTTCCACTTCGCCTTTCCAGCCAAATCCATCCACATGTTCCGGATCATCCCTCTCACTGACAAGGATCCGAGTGGTGTGTTCCCATACCTGTCTTTCCGTCTGCTTGATTCGATCCCGGGAGATGACCATTTGCCCTCTATACGCAGTCAAAATCGGGGTCTTGGGGAGTGGTGTGCCCGGATGAAAGAGATCCCATGCGATAGACATCTCGGGGAAGGGGTACATGTTGAGTAGATCCAAGGGGTCCTCGAAACGACCGTAATGCGAGAATCTGGTGGTATTCGTGTGCATGCATTGGAGACGAGGGATTGTACAGGGGCCAGTTGATCCATCAAAAAACATAGATGGCAGGAGTTGGGGCGGAGTCTGACTTACGACATGTACCCGATGTCAGGGCGCAATAATCTCATTCTTTGGTACAAGAGACCGGCCTCATGTACATCAGCTACACATCAGTTTATAGGCAGGAATGGAAGATGAGCTTTGTTGACATCTGACAGCCCAGGAGGGACGTGACTTGCCTTGTAGAAAGATGGTTTGCCGCGCGAGTGTCTCCCAGCGGTGCGTGCTAGAGTTGTCATTGTAATGGATTATTTCAGCATTCGGCGACTGTGCGCGCGCCATTGTCAGAAAACGCACATGTGATCCAGAAATACCCCCATATCCCTACCAACGTTCTTCCTCGGCACAACAGCATCTGCCCCGGTTTCCGCTTTCACTTGTGCAACGATCTTCAACACCTCGCGTAACCTTGCGTCTCCATCAGCAACTCTCGAATGTAGTGCGCCATTTGTAAAGCGGGATGCAAGTTGGTCATCAAATCCTGCTATCCCGTCATGGTAGATGATAAGATTGACTCGGGCCCACGTGAGCTCTTTCTTGAGACGGGACGTCATACGGCGGAGCGCGGAGGTAGGTTCATCGTAATATGCAATGACGATATCGACAGTTGGTAAATCAGGGTAATCCAAGGTGAACTCTGGGTTTGCGAGTGTCGCTGGAGGGTAGGTTGAATCGACAAGTCCGCTGATGTCCAGATTGCGACGCTCGTGACGTACGGTCTATCATAGGAAAGCAGGGATAGGAAACTCTGCTCCGACTTTGCTGAAATATTTTTCGTAGCGTTGGAAAGGAACTCACAGCACCATCAAAGCGATCATACACTCTTCCCAGCATGGTTCCAGACATCGTATGCTTGGCCACAGCCAAAGCGAGTGGTACGGATGCAACAAGTACTATCAATTGCTTGGGCCATGCCATCGACCTCCGTTCGCCGCCGGTCTTCTTGCTAGTCTCTAAGCTCTGCGAACCCTCACCCGAACCGACTCTGTCGTACGCTGACCCTGCATCATGAACGTTTCCTGACCATAGTACCAACCAGCAAAGCAGGATTACGCTCATGAACTGAACAGTCTGTGCGTTGCCGCCATAACTGCCGATGTAGAAACGGGGCGAAACATCGGAGGCGGTGATGTCGATCGTTGACGAGGTCATCGATGTAATTAGCAGCGCGAAGAGCGAACATGCGCATATCTCGGCCCCACGGCGTATCGTGTTTAGGAAGTGTTCAGTCTCTCCCATCCATGCCTGATTACCCAGCTTGTCATCTCGATTGGCTTTGAGCGTGGACTCGAACTCGGTTTCCTGTTCTGAGCGTTCTAGAACTCGTATCAAAGCATGAATAATCATGATACCAATTGCAAGGCCCCAGCACCTCGCAGTGAAGAACGACCACCGCTTCGGTAACTGAAAGAGAAAGTCCAAAAGAAACAGAGTCACAGTGGTCGTAAAGTGAGTTGTTGCAAAGCGATGTACGATCCGATTAACGGAAGAAGAGATAGTGGGCGCGTATGTCGTTGGAGCCAGCTGAACGAAGATGCCAGTTGCGCTGTTGATATGGGGTGAAATCCTGCTCGTGACGCTTCCGTAAATCTTCGCAAGAACATGTTGAACCGCCCAACTGGCCCTTGGTAACATGACGATCGTTTCCAGACTGACTGCCATGACGAGGTTTAGGAAAGAATAAGAATCGAACTTAGTGGACGCCATGATGTGGATCGCGGTGAGGAAGACGGTGGTGAACGCCGTAATGTGAGCCTTATATTGCGCTGTGGTCCCGAAAGGTTTCGGAGTTGAGAAGCTGGATATAGCCTCTATGTATAGCGTGAAGGCGTAGGGAAGGGTTGACGAGATAAGGACTATTCGCGCTGGAAGTTTGAGATACGACCAGCACAAGAGGATTTCGGCCACTATGTGTAATGCCATGTTTACCTCTTTTATCAATGCATCGCAGTCTGTATGCGACGTAGGAGGTGATCTGCTGGTGCTACTTGACGCACAGATCGCTACAACACTCACCGCTATTTTGCCCAGGGCGTTGAGTCCCGGCTTCTTCCGCGCGGTTCACCAACACGTATGTCTCCTTTGTGCTGCCTGGATACCTCCTATTGGCACAGTCATCGGCCAAGGGCAACACGATACATCGAAGTGACAAGAACGCCGGTAGCCAGTGTAAGAGGTTGAGGTACTGCCGCGAGGAAATCGCGATGAGCAGGAGGCAGTTTGTCGTACGCAAGGAGTAGATGGCGATGTGCCGGAGAACGTTGCGAGTACGCGGAGCCTCTGAGATAGGAGGTAACAGAACCGGTAAAAACATCAGGGTCACCCTGTACTCTTCGACAGGCGGTATAGCTGGTGTGGCGAATCAGCGACTGCTGGCCGCGAAAGCGACTTGGTCCCTCGGAGATCAAGCATCGTCGTCGTTATCTACGAAAAAGTTGGCTCAGGGTCAAGCAAGCAAGGGGCACCATGTGAAAATGGGCGACTCGCTCGTTAATAATGTCTCAGGGTGTTCCCCACCCGCGCCAAGCTAAGCTTTCTCGCGAGCCCTTCGGCGAGCTACTGGGAGCATACATCATCGAGTCAGCCGTCAAGTTATGGAGCTGGTTATACGAACTGACCATCTTTGCGGGAGGGTGGCGCGTCCGGACGCAGATGTGGCAAGCTGCACACAGATAAACTGAAATGGAAAAAGGAGCTCAGTCAATAATGTATAAGGTTGGCTCGCGTTTCAAAACGTCTCCGCGCGGAAGCGACAATTGTCCAGGATGAATGCATCCACTTTCTTTTTTGGAGGCAGCGGAATGCTGTGGCTACCGGAATCGGGAGCCAGACAGCAAGTGGGAGCAGATCAGCTGTGAGCCCAAAGGGCAAGGGGTAGCCTAGTACCTCCAATGATATAACCCCGAGACCAGAAATATATCGTCCATGACAAGCTATCAACTGCAGTGTCGCCGCTTCTAAGTCAAGATATATGCATTTGCTCCAACATGTAAGGCTGCAGCCTCAACGCAAGGCTCTGAACGAGTGATGAAGTCCAAGAATGCAGGTCAGAAAACGACGGGTTGAAGGGTAACAACCCTCTCAAAAGCTTACCTACCATGTACCCACGCGACCTCGTGGACATTTGTTAGCGCGGTGCAATCAGTTCTGATCAGTGAGCCGTCCCCCACTCGGATGAGAGGACAACCTCCACATGTTTCAAGGTCTCAGGGACCGTTCACACTGTGTCTGTTGTCACGTCTTTCGATTCCATCATTGTTTCTACAGTAGTATCCAATACAACCAATGTCAAAGCGCCAAATCCCTTGCTGGCCAGCTCCTCGGTGTCGCCCGAAGCCTCAATTCTGCATAACGCATATATTGTTCTCGGTGCGGAAGACGGCATTTGCAACGCATGATTCTGCGGTTGCAAGGAGCCAAGTAGCACAGAGAACCCAAAACTCAGTACGAAGAGCAGGAAACGATGGGATCAATCTCATTGGCTTACCGATGGCGCAAACACCGTCAATACACGACACCGCGTCAACATTAGGCAATGCAGTGCAGTCCATGGCTATCAACGATCCATTCTTCTCCCTACCTCCAGGACAGCCGCCACATGATTCGAGGTCGGACATGATGTTCACGCACTGGTGACGTCGCCGATGGTCATGCATACTGGTCAGCCAAGTGGACAAGTGGGATGACTGGAAGATTTTCTCGCCTCGTAGCCTTTTGGTAGGACGGGACAAGCGGTCATTCCGGTCGCACAAAGTTGTTCGCGTACCTGCGCAAAAGGAGGTAGTTGCCGTTTCCCGCCGGCGCCGGGCGTCGGACTGGGGTTGAGTTGGTTCGAACAGAACCCTCCGGCACATATATCTGTGACGGAACTCAGAGATGTCTAAGACCGCTGCTTGCTACCAGGATTGTAAGAGGAACGCGCACACATACTGGACACGCAATATGCTGATTCGCCGTGGGCAGTTCGGTCATTTGCTTGGCATGCAGCACGGATGCCGCCGCATTTCCCGTCGGTACCGCATTTGAAGGGGTAGCTGTCGAAAAAGTAGCCCTCGCAGTCCAGATCAGAAGCACAGGGGTCTTCTAGCCCATTATACGGCGGATTGCTACATGCGTAGTTCCCGCAGTAGTTTATAGCGATAGCCGACCGATGTCAGTTTGTTCCGAAAATGCAAAGAATATGGTGTCTTACAAGAAGCACATTCGTACGACGTTCCACTCTCACCAAGCCCTTCCGGTTGGCAGCTCGTGTCGCCGCCTCCACAGATGCCGCTCAAGCATTGGATGGAGGTGCCACGGCAGTCGTACCAGTTCTCGCACGACTCGCCGAGAGAAGCGAGAATAATGCTGGAGCATCGGTGATCGCCTTTGCAATATCCTGTGGAGTAGCGTGACAGAAAGGCCCTGAATCAGTTGCAGTTACTTGTTGTTTGTGTCGGAGCATCGACGTGCCAGATACACAATCATTACTCTCTCCGATGTTGGGGGGCGACAAAACGTTGATCTTGTATTCCGCTAGTGCCACACCGCAGATTCCGTTTTCGGGACCACAAAACACTCCATCGTCAACACACTCAGCTTCGGACATACAGGGATCTCCTTTGAGATGTTGCGACATCACCAGCGGGAACACTGAGGTAGGTCCGGGCAAAGGTTTCAGTACGTGTCATAGTGGAATTACCAGAACTGGGGGCCAGTGGGACCCACGGAAGAGCATGAACACGGTCAACTTGGCTAGAAGCAACCCACGAGCAGATTTGGCAAGCATGATAGTGACGGGATGTCGTGAAGCAGAAAGAACGCTGGGAAGGATGCCGATATAGCCCAGCGGAGAAGGATACGTCACTGTTGGAGATGGGCATACTGCAAGTATGAAAACCGTTAGCTGGCAGCGACCCCTTTCCCTCTCCGTGCGCCCGCTAGTAATGTTCCATTCTGAAACGCCATTCTGAGATCGAGAGCAGACATTAGCTGCACCATTAGATCAAAAACGCCAAAGCTGGGCCGACTCCACTAAGGACTGCTTAGGGCGGTCATGTAGAGGGGGGGGGTGTAAATCAAACAGTTTGAAGCCTTCTCACTTCACGTAGCTTTACACTTGAAGGCTGTAACCGTAAAAGCGAAATGTCACTCGGAACATACAGTGCAAACAAGAGGAATCATTCTCGGTTTTCGTTCGCGATGTTTGGATATCGAAGAGGAAATACTGTCCATTGCCCTGTACATTCTATGAACCTATCTCAGCTGTTACGTTTCCCCTTAGGCCCTAGACGAGAACACAAGTATTGTTTCCAGCCTGATACACTGCTCCGCCGATGCAGGATTCTGTACCAGGCACAAAGAGGCGCAAACAAGAACATAAGAGACGATCAGGGGGAGGAGATATCCCGCCTGCTTACGAATCGCACAAACACCGTCAACGCAAGCCACAGTATCCACATTCGGCAAAGCGGTACAGTCGGTGCTGATCACGTTTCCGTCGAGGTCCCTAGCACCGGGACATCCGCCACAAGTCTCGATGTCTGAATTGAGATCCAAGCACTACCCCGTCGTCCCCCCATTCAAGCATACTGGTCAGCCAAATAGACAAGCTAGAATGCTTGCAAGATTTTTCTCACCTCGTAGCCTTTTGGCTGGACAGGACAGGCGGTCAACCCTGCCCCGCACAACCGAGGGCGTGGCCGAGAACCTTGGTTGATCGCGCTCTTCTTCTCGAGGATTGGTTGCGGACTCGGGTCGCTGCCACCGGAACAGAACCCGGCGGAACACAGTCCTGAATTACGTAGAAGAGGGAGGAGAGGTGGTGAGAGGACTGCAGATCAGTAACGAGATTCTTTTGCAGGGTATTAGTAGAAGCAAGCTCACCAGAAACACAAAAGCCTGAGTCGCCATCCGCTGTCCCATCGTTAGCTTGACATGCTGCGTGCGTGCCGCCGCATTTCCCATCAGTGCCGCAGAAGAACGGAACCTGTGTGCCAAAGTATCCTCCGCAGTCCATATCGGAGGAGCAATCGCTACCCAATGAGGATCGGACATTGGTACAGACGTTGTTCCGGCAGTATTCTGTCACATAGAAGAGGGTGCTGAGTTTTGTGTACGTAGACGCAGCGCAAATGGACATGACTTACGAGACGCACAATCGTACGAGGTACCCGTCGTGCCCGTGCTGAAAGGTGTACACCCGGTTCCACCACCTCCACATAGCCCGTTCCCGCAATTCACATAGGTACCTTGGCAGTCATAGTAACTGTTACACTTGCCCCCAATTCTAGACTGGACCGAGCTCGCACACTTGCCAGAGCCCTTGCAGAACCCTGTCCACCGATGAACGGTTGTCAGCCGAAACAACAGAATGTCGGGTGGGATGGGACGTAACGCTGACTGACCTGATACACATCCGTCACTCTCCCCAATCTCTGAGGCACTCTGCAGCGATCGTTGACATTGCGCCTGCTCACCGCCGCAGATTCCGCCGGGGCTGCAGAAAACGCCGTCCTGGACGCATTCTTGGTCCGAGGCGCACGACTCGCCCTTGTACCTCACCGCAACCGGACTCGTGCAGGCGTTGTTGATGCATTGTCCTGATAAGGAAGGTGGGCATCAGGGCGGGGAGAATGTTAGCCGGGAATCAACCGGCATATTACGTTGCTCGGAGGATTTGCTTACCCGACGCACAAAACCCGGCGGGATCGGAGACATCGCACCAAGCCCCGTAACCTCCGCAGATCCCATTCCCGCAACGAACACTCCCAACACAGACATAGTTGGCGTCGCATTGCCCCCCGAGCGGGATCGGGGAAGCAGGTTGGCAGTGGCTATCCTTGCAGTACCCTGAGCCGGGGTAGTTGGGCGTCGTGGGACCTGCCCGAAGAAAAGGAAGGCATGAGCACATACAACAGTGTCCCGCGCGAGAAGAAATATTGCTTGCTCACCGGCGCAAATGTCGAACGCTTCGCCGTAGTACGATGATACCTCGTCAGGCACGCACCAGGCTCCAGGGATCCCGCAACGACCCGAGTAGCATTGTGCGTGAAAGTCTGACTTCGCGCTATAGCCTGAACACGAAATGCCGCCGCCATAACACAGCTCTCCGAGAGGTGCTGGGTCATTCGCTAGCACGATGGGTAAACCTGTCGAAAGGGCATATTGACCATGAGTGAGTCTTCTCATCGAATTCAGCGGCTCAGCGAAGCGTCACTTACAGCTAAGTAGGATCGTGAGCGCAACTGCTGCCCCGGAGAGTTTAATCGCCATGTTGAGACGTCTTCGGTGTTATCGAGACTGTAGCCAGAGATACGCAGGTAACACCCAGCGCGATCGACTTGTGCTGTTTGTTGTCTTGTACAAGTCCGGTACGAGCTGGCAGGGGATTCGAGTTGTCCATGGCAAGGGCTGCTTGTTTAAATATTGGTAGCTTCGATGCAAGTCAATGGGAACCGAGTGTTGACGCGTTGCCCTCAAGCAAAACAGAAGGCGGTTAGAGCTGGATGGAAACCAGTGGCAAACCAATTTAGAACTGCTGCCGGAGCTGCAACCGGGTTAGCTCTCGGGTGGACCCCAGATATCGCCCCTGCTATCCTAGAGGAACGGTATCGCTCAAGCCTCTGTTCAACAAATTCTAAACCGGTCACACGCGGGGAAGCCGCCCTTTCCTATGCTCTCCCCTCCTTGCTGCTATTTCAGCTCCGCGGTTATTGTCAGCCAAGATCGAGCAGACGTGGGAGGGAACCCGATGGAACAGGCACAATAGATAACAATGAAAAAGTTTCTGGCGCAGCCGGAGCGAGAGACATGATCCCCACGGAGGAACAAGCCATGCCACGTTGGTCGTTCGCGGTGGACACGCGGGTTGATCGTGCCGGAGTCACCGGCGACAGCTTTAGCGACGTTGCGGCGGAGCCGAGGTAGGTTTGCCAAGCCGTCCCCAAAACAGTCAAGCATTTACAACTGGCAGCTTCATTTGGCCCCAGGAAGGCATTACCATCTCTATTACCAGTGACAGTCTATACACAAGTTCCCCAACAATACCCTGCTCACGGGAGTCCGTGATCACAGCACAGCGGAACCTGCGAAATATGCGCAGAGTTGAATCTTATTCGACCCGTGTCATCTCGTTCTCCAGTACCCAGAGCACAATCTTGCCCATCTCCTCCCACTGTTTCCTCTCCAGCTCATCATCCCTCGACCTCCCATCTTTGACTTTTTCACATTGATCCACAAACGCATTCGCATCGGCGCGTTTAATGGTGGGATGCGTCGTTCTCGCATACCAGCTGCACCGGCCGTCACACCGCACTGCAATTAGCATATAGTCCTTGTGGGTGCCGACGCAGCTCGAAACGTACTACTTGGAGTTCCAGTAGTCCCCTTCACGTCTATGTAACGTCGCATGCAACAGATTCGCCGTCCGCTGCCCCTCCATATCCTGCACGATCACATGGCAGCCGTCGATATCGTCGTTTGCAAGGTGCAAGACTGCACGTACGAGCAGAGGGGCGTCGAGGGATTGTATAGTCTTGGTAAGGGAGCGATCGTAGACCGTTGTTGGGCATAGTGGAGGATAGGGTCTACGTGCGAGCAGGGTGGCAGCGATCGCTTCGGGAGTCATAGTGGTGGTCGAGACCATCCTGAAGCGAGGTGCCTGTTTGATTTTCCTGAGATGGGTTTGTCGCCAAGGGAGACCAAGAACGGCGTCGTAGGCTATACCAATCGTCCTAGGAGTTGGTGACGACATACTCGACGTTAAATATGTTTCCTGTCGACTCAGTTAACTCTCAAGCTCGCAATAGACGCTGACGTCAGCTTATTGACGCATTTGAAGACTAGAAACCCATCAAAATGATAAAGGCCTCATATGCCTTTGATGAAAACTTGATTCCTCTCCTTTCTCAAGGTTCAGCGGCTGGTCCGGCTATGTACCAAGCACCTCGTTCAACTGTTGGTCTTTTTGAACACCAGTCACAAGCCCTCAGTGTCTCCTAAGACCAGAATACCAAACCTACAAATGGCTTCTTCCCGCCGGTATGCTGAAGATGCCGCCGAACTCGAGGCCTTTGAACGGACTCTCAAGAACCGGATCCACAGCGTGCAAGGGCTCTCCAAAAAATGCTCAGAGGTATCGTGGACGTGCCTCGGAATCGAAGTCAAAGAGTTACAATCAAACTTTGACTCGTACCTCCGAATGGCCCACGAGGCTGCCCACCAAAGAGAGCGGGAAGCCCAGCGTATCAAGCAGGAGAACGAGGATCTAAAACTCGAAGTGTTGACGATGAAGCGGCAGGTCTCGAGAATGACGATGGAGATGGCAGATCTACGCGAAGAAATTCTTGTAAGCGTTCTCTTTTCTGCAAATGTAGTCCCTTTTCCGACCTTAGTCTTTTTCGACTGCGTGTAGGGAGGTCCACGTTTACCTATGGAACTACTCACACTCGTCGCCCAGTTCCTTGCTGGAACTAACAGTTTTAGAACACTCGCAAATTTCAACGTGGCTTCGAAAGGCCTTCCGAGAGAGACAAAACCGATTATGAACGAAACGATACTGATGGATGCAAGGAACTACTGGTGGTTTCAGAAACTCAACCCGAACAGCAAGCTTGAAGACATTACTCAACATACAACGGAATCACAGCGAGAAGCATGGCGACAAGCCAAGTGAGTACTGAAAGGACCATAATACGGAAAAGTTTACAAGTTATGGTATTAACGTTGATTTGCTTGGAAAGATTTGTTGTCACAAGAAGAACAGATTGCAACGGGTCGTATGATCTAGAGGAAACGATCTTTCAAGAAAACAGCAGCAGCTTCCCGAATTTGAGTGCTGTCCTTGTATATGGCGGTGATCAGGAGGAATACCTTCACATACGACGACCAATCAGTCGTTTTGTCCTTTCCGATTTTCTGAACATTCCGCTCCACCAGTATTGTCCTTCTCCACGTCCGGTCATTCTTCGAGACATTTATATTGAGAAAAAGGGCAGTATCACTGGGCCGATTTTGACGAAGGACGAATACTGGATTGGGACGTCTTCTGAATACATGGAAGCCTGCCCCAATATCCACTTCGACATCGAAAACGTCGTTACAATGTGTCACACACTGAAACATCTGAATTCGATGTTTCCCCCGCTGGAAGTACGAACAAAACAGGAGGCTGAGCAGTGTTTGCTGGCATCCGGTAGCCATGGCTACGCTGCTCAATTTCGGAACCCGCCAGTTTTGTACTACCGTCTCAATGGCTCGATAGATTGTCTTATTCAGTTTTTCGATACTGTAAGTTTGGGAATGCCCACGGCAGCCCCCTGAGAGACATCGCAATGTTGTCTGACCCTCAATTGTCCATTATTAGATCGAGGAGTTAATCCTTTGTAATCTGGATATAGAGCATCTTATGGTAGAGTGTGCGGATATCAACTGTTTTGACAAGAAGCGATACCTCGCCATTATGAAGTCTTTCTCGGAGGTCTTCAGAAGATTGTGGACCGCCGGGGCCCGAACAACGCTCGAACTCACGGTCCACCATTGTGTGAACCTCCCACCTGCAGAGGCACACGCAGACTCGGGCCGGACCAATACATATCTACAACCAATGGACACGGAGGAAGGCTTCTTCATGGAAACTATTTTCGAGGGCTTGAATGGAGAGGAAACTGAGTATCCCGAGGCGACTGAGACCTTTACTCTTCCCGCCTCGCTGATGGACGAATCCTAGGCATCGACGCTCGTCCGGGTCCCACCAAAATAGATTATAGATCCGGATCCCGGTGCCGTAACAAATGTATCTCAAGCGACCAGTCGGCCATTCTTCCCTGCCAGAGTTTTACAAGCTACTCCAATCAGACATGTGATTCCTGTTCAGCCCATGTTTGCAGGTATTACTTTCGCGTCGAAATGCGGCATCATCCTCAACGCACCGGCTTCGACTCATGCATTACTGAGCGCGGATTGGTCGCCACCGCAGGATGTTCGCTTGCACTTTCTGAGAAAATGACCAAAAAATTGGACTCGATGAACCCATATAACAGACGAAGTCCCAGCCAGGCGTGGAGTAGTATGGCATAGTACAATCCTCCAAAGAGTTATCTGAGCGAGAATCGTCTACCATGTGAAATACAAACACAACAATTTGGAAGATGGCCGACTGCAGGGGACCAGCCCACTGCGGGTTTCACGAGAATCTCAAGTTGTAGTCGCATATATTCTGCCCTTTTCGTTGATGGGATTACCTTTCTTGTCATCCATCATATTGTTCTTATTGCCAGGCGCACTTCCGAGATAACAAGCGCATATCAGCTATGGGCTCGGTATACGGCGTGAAAAGCCTTGGCTTACCCATTGAATCTCGGAAATGCCCCTTGCCACGCATATCTTTCGGTTCTTGTGTGCAACACCGGAAGCGCATCTTTCATGAAGTCCTTGACCTCGTCCTCGGTGCAATAGTACGTGCTTGCCCCGTATTGTATGCAGCCGATCTACCGCGGAGCGAGGATCAGTAGAGGAGGAGGGTGAACGGCTTCCGGACTCACTTCGGTCATCCAAATCGGCTTGCCAGGAAACTTTTCTTCCACCTCGTCCTACAGCAACCCGAGGAGATGAGTCAGATGTGTACCCGCTCGATATTGAGTTCTACAAAGCTTACGAGTAGTTTGGTCAAACCGTCGAGGCTTTTACCATAATAATGAAGGGGTATAACATCGTACAGGCATTTCTTCTCACACGCCTTTTCCCATTCCTAAGCATTGCAGCAAGAGGTTACGAAACTGCCCAGCGAGAAGATTCCCAATAAGGACTTACGACGAACCCCGCCAAACCGCTGTACGCGGGCGCGACGATCTTGAAATCTCTGTTGAGTTCGGAAGTGAAATACTTCTGGTGCATTTTCACGGCGTCCGAGGTTGGCATGTCGCTTTCACCTGCACCGTTAGGGATCTAAATTCAACAAATCGAGATGTTTCAGATCGCTTCCAACTGTTCCGCGCCTGTCTAGTCATACAACTCACATCGGGCTCGTTGAAGCTCATAACGTGGGTAACGCCCCAATCCTTGAAATTCTTCTTGTTTACCTCGAAATCTGACGGATGATTGAACTTGTCCCCATGTAACATCGGCACAAAGTTGAGCCCCACGGGATGCAGTCCATCGCCGAGCCTTCTCGAATCCCAATTATACGTCCTAGATAATAGTGGAGGAATCAGCCAACACGGCCGCATTGCACCGCGACTCATTTCCACTAACGGAGCGGTGTGACTTACCAACCAATCTGACTGCCAGGAATATCAAGGAATTGTTTCCACTCGGTACCTGATTCAGCGTTTCACCCTAGCCCAGCCTTACTACCCTTGGGCGGAGCATTATTCCCTTTGTCGGCACTCTGAGTAGCCGTGGGGACAGCGGGAGCGGTTTTGGAAGGCGAAGGGGCCGCCTTGGATTGACTAGTGCCGCCTGAGCTCTGCGGGGCATGCGAAATATCACCCGTAGTTTGAGGCTTGACTTTCGACTCTGGATGCCCACGGGGATCAGAAGGTTGTGCTGACTCTGCTGGAGGACGCGACAGCGACGGGTCAGTTGGCACAGAAGGGCCCTTAGAAGACAAGGAGACCTTGGGTGTCCCGGGCGCTTGTACTGCCTCGGTCAAAGATGTTGACGGATTGGTGGTAATAGTCGCAAAGTCGGCCACCTTCTGCGTCCATGGCTGAAAGAAAAACAGGCATCCACCATCAGTTACTATAGCCGCCTTGCCACTGAGCCTCGCTTACCTTTCGAGCACATTTGGATCGCTTGTCCATCCGATTCCTGCTAGGGGCTGCTTCTGCCGTAGGAACGGACAACCAGGCCAAGCAGCACAGGATGACAAAGGCGGCTGCGTGCAAGCGAATGAGATGCATTTTCCGTAAGGCGTATATGTGATTAACTCGTTGACAATCGTCTAAAGTCGGATTCAGAGTTTGCCGTGTGAGCAGGCGCAAAGTCGGATTCAGTGTACGCAGGCACGATGCTATAAAAACCCGAAGCTCGCAGTTATCAGATGAAAAGCACAAGGAGCCAGCCTATGTGCAAGAAAGTTTGACGGGTACACACAGCATCGAGTCCCCCTCCTGCTTGCCTCGGCAGCTCACGCTTTTGTACTCATGGACACGCGGCACATCTCAGCTGTGGCCACGGAATGTTCAAAGGAGGTCAAAGAAGGACCCCTTCTAAGGGTCTACGATACCAAGGAACATTTCGCGTTAAAGGACAGAAAGGGGTTTAGCATCGTACAATCTGTTGCCGAGTGCTAGTGCTAAGAGTGAACCAACGGGAGGCGGATCTTGTGCTCGATTTCGCGACTGAACCATGCCGTGACGTAACAAAGGGATTGCTGCGCCCGAGGACTTGCCAAATTGCGGCAAGACCGAGTTAGACACACGACCTCCCTCAAGAACAAACAATGTCCAAACGGCGCTCATGGTCGAGCTTTTATACCATCGAATCGTATGTTGTATGCGTACAATTCCTGCCTGCCGACGATCACCGTCGCGGACCTCCACCGACGGCTTCGAGAAGCCGCTCATCCCTCCCTTCAGCTCCGGCGATACTAAGCGTCGAAACGACGAGTTCTGCTGTGCGTACGGACTGCTCTCAAGCTTGGGATTAGACGCCATGTACTATCAGGGAATAGAGAGAGCGACAGGACTGACCTCCATGTTGGCGGGAATAGCATACGTCACTAAACGCGGATCCGTATCCGTATCCACAATGCCGACGGTTGGGACCTTCATTGTGGTGCATTCCCTAATAAGGCCTAGGTTCTCGGAAGGGTTAAGGATGATGACAAGGTCTGGGATGTTTGATTTCTGTTGGATCGGTCGTGGACCGAAGCTGTAAGTGGCGCAAGATAAGTCGGCGTGTAATGAAGGGTGGGATAGAATGACGCACTAGGAAACGGAATTCGTCAATGTCCCTGCCATCCAACTGGTACCCGCTACACCGAACCCATTGCCTTCGAGTCGTTCGACGGCTTTGCGAACTACAGTCCGATGTTCCGCCCTCGTTCCGACGATTAAAACAACGCCATCAGCCTTGACGATGTCCTTGACCACTTTCGCAGCTTTTTGAAGGAGCGGGACCGTGCTGCTTTCCAAATCGATAATGTGCAAGCCCGCACGGTGGCCGTAGATATATGGCGTGAAAGGAGGGGAGAGGCGTGATGTCGAGTGGCCTAGTTCGGCACCTGAGGCTAGAAGGGTGGAAAGAAGCGACGGAGAGGTGCTGGAGGGCGTCGAAGATGGCGGCTGGACAGAAGAGAATGTGGATCCTACAATATAGAGCGTTAGTAGGCGGTCATAGCGTATCATAAGAGCGTGATTTGAGCGGGAAGCAGCTCGAGATCAGTCGTTACCGCGTGATAATCTATGGCTTCAAGCTTTGGCCGCGATCGACAACCCCAGACGACCAAGAAGAGATTCTTGCGCGGCCTGCACCGCCCCCGGAAGACCAAGACGCTAATACATGGCCGTCCTGCGACGGCCTCCAATGACAAAAGCATTAAATCGCGGGCGGCCTACCGGCTCGCAAGAATACGAATTCGGTCGTCCCTGCCTTCCTAAGAAGAACTCGCGCTTCTACGTTCGGTGTAGGCAACTGATCTTGGCTGCCCTACGGTGACTTTGGGCGAATCCTCGAACCGTAGCCTACAGCCCAAAACACTGATTCTCGCTTCGCTCGAGATGATTCTCGTCACTTTGCGTCACTCCTCGTCTCTCGCACATCTCACCGCCCTGCCCGCTATGCTCGCCGTAGACTCACTCAACTTGCCCTGCTCCCTCCTCCACTCTCTCACCCTCCTCAAATTCACCTTCCACTCCTCCCTCTCCCTCCTCCCCATCTCCTCGGCCAGCGTCATCCTCCTCCCTTCCCCCTTCTGATGCCCCTGGGAGGCGTTCCCTGGCTCCTGCGTCAGCGTTCCCGAAACGGGCGTCGGTGAACCTGCTACAGCTGCGAGTGCGTCAGCTGCGGGGATTGGGGCGGGCTGCTGTGGCTGGTGGTGGACATTTCGAAGCGCCGAGGCGGTGTGCAAGGTGCGTGAGGTGGCGTTGTAAGCCCTTGTGCACGATCGGGCAAGGCAAGGCATGATGGTAGTGTGGATCAGGTCAGATAGACGAGAGAAACCCAAGATGAATCCTCTGTAGTTGAGGGCAGCGGGTGCGGACAAAAAAGCGAGACGGGAAGTGACGTGTCATTTTGTGGATTTCCACAAAATAAACAAATCCCGCCCGATCCCGATGTGGCTTCCCCTGATACGAGCATTTCGTGCGGCTTCCCTGGGGAGGAGTATTCCACGACCACCCCAATCACGCCATGGAGTTCATCTTTCACGGCACGGGAACGTCCTCCGCCCTCCCATTGGTGCCATGCGTCACCTCTGCCCCCCGCATCAGTGACATTCAATGCCGGTGCTGCAGGGAGGCCGTCGCCTCCATGGTGCATCCTGGAGAAGACGACGAGGATGTGGCAGGAGCGAGAGTCAAGGATGGGGAGAGGAATAAAAGGGGGAATACGGGCGGTATCGTTAGGAAGAGAGGGAAGGATGGAGAGTGGAAGTGAGTAATGTCCTGTTCGCGAGTCCGCAGGTCTTCGAGGCCTCAGGTCCAGACTCGAAAACGTCGGAGGGAATAGAGTCTGCAGGGATTTTACGGAGACTAAGGCTCAGTGTCTTTGGCTCCCCGACAAGGTTGCCTGTCCCGAAGGCATACAAACGCGACATTGAGTGTGGGCGGGATGGCGGAATTTCCCATATAGAGCTCAGGCTTACCTTGCTCTGACGGGTGTCTTACCTTTGAGATCGATGGAGAATTGCCAGGAAGAGTTCCGAGAGCTGCTTCAAGGAGGAGACATAACAAGGCCATCTCCTCGTCCAGCACTTGGTCGATTGTCATTCTGCCTTCGCCTGGCGTCGAATAAGAACGGCGATCACGCCCTTTTAAAAGATTATGCGAAACGATGAGGGATAGTTGCGGGGGGGGGGTGTTAGGGGGAGAGGGCCAGGACATGTGTGATCTTTAGGGTTCGAAAGGGCCGTAATGCATGATGGAGACTGTGATTTTGCATTGAAGAACAGTCAGCCACCCATAGCTGTGACATACGAATGCTGATATCAGCCTACAGAACGATTGTCATCGATGTGGGCAAAACCTTTCGAGATCAAGTAAGTTGCGCCTCATCCATATGTGCTCAGGAGATCACACTTACAACTTTGCGTGGTCAGGCGACCTGGTTGTTCCGGAAACATCAAATCAGACGAATCGACGCTGTGATTCTGACTCATGGGCACCAAGATGCCATCGCTGGTCTCGGCAAGTCGCTCGTCCGTCTGCCTTCTCCTGCGTCCCAAAAGCCTAATGCTCCTTGCTCCTGGTAGACGATCTGCGTGCATTCACTGCCCCGCCATCTCCGCAAGCAGGAGCTGTTATCCCCATCTACCTCTCCCGTGCCACCCTGGATGCCGTCGCGCAGCAGTCTCCATACCTCGTGGATAAGAACCAAGCGACGGGCGGCGGAGACGTGCCGAGTTTGGATTTTCGAGTGTTTGATGATGATGACGATGTGGTGGGTGGGGAGGGGATGGGTGGAGGCTTTGATGTTGCTGGGATTCGAGTAGTTCCTTTACCCGGTACGTTGCTATTCACGCCGGATCGCAGATCGACAACTAACGCATCTATTCGCTCTCCACAGTACATCACGGGAAATACTTTACACCGCCGGACAAGGTCGAACGTCTTGATGTCCCCGAAAAACAGACGCAGACGCAGCCGCAGCCGCAGCTGCAGACGGCGCCACAGACGCCGCCGCAGATGATGCAGACAAAGCCGAACGGGGTGGATGGGAGGAACGCGATTCAGCCATCCTTGACGTCGTTGTTGCATCGGAAGATCGAGGAAAGCGTCAAGGCGACTGTGCCGTTTTACTGCTACGGATTCGTGTAAGTCAGGTCGCTTCCGCCTCTCAGCTCTGCGGTGGCTGATTGCTGTCGGTTTAGGTTTGATGGCAAGATGGTCTACCTGTCTGATATCTCGTACATCCCGACCAGTACCTGGCAAAAGATGACCGCGGCCATCGATCCCAGCGCTATGGGACCCAGCCTCTCGTTAACCAACGACACCATTGGCGCCTCCAAACTCCCCTTTTCTTCCACTCTTCCACCCGCATCCGGCACTTTACCCTGCCTGATCCTCGACTGCCTCCGACTAGAACCACACGGCTCTCACCTCTCTTTCCTCCAATCACTTAGCATCTGCTTGCACCTCTCCCCACGCGAAACCTACCTCGTCGGATTTACCCATCCGAATGCCCACGACGAATGGGTGGCTGCGTGTCGCGAGGTTGAAGGGACCCGGGCGGAGGGGGAAGAGGATGGGTTTTTGCGAGCGGTCGAGGAGAGTGCGGAGAAACAAGGGGAGGCTATGGAGAGGGTTTGGGAAAGGGCGAGGAGGGAGTGGAGGGGGTATGTGCGGCCAGCTTATGATGGTCAGGTTGTGCGTATAGAGTAGTTTCTTTACTCTGACGGGTGCCGTATGTCGCCCGACTCGGTTGTAGTCGCTAGAGGGAACAGACAACAAAAGTTGTTCCATCACGTTCAAGATATTTAACATTCCATTGGTTCGCAATAGCTTACAACATTTTCAAACGACATTAACATCTCATCAGTACGCAATAGCTATACAACGATTTCAATCAGCCCATTCCATTCCGTCTCAGGCAATTTCCGCCAGCTGACAAACCAATACTATTCTTCGCGTTCTTGATCAGCTCAGCACCTTGCTCCAATCGCTCGCCTTGACAAAGTCCCGCCACTTGTTCACTTTGGCATCTGCACGCAACACTTCCTGGCTCGGGGCGATATCTTTCCCGCCGTAGTCTAGCATGCGCCGCAAGGGAGACTCAGGTAAAGCACAGGGATGATTTGGAGAAGGCAGGAATTAGGGGGCTCACAGCCAAAGTCCTGGAACCACTGGAACATCTGGGTTAAATCCTCCCCGGCCTGCGCTTGAAACTGCTCGACGGGCAGTTGAACGAACACGGTCTTGACGTTGTTCACTATCCCAAAAGAACGCAACGAACCCCGCGGCCCACCCTCGCTGTTAAGCAATGCACGCGGTCTTTCCTAAATGGAGTGGGGAAACAGACTGACCCTCAGCCCACTGCTTAGCGACGTCCTCTACGGTGATCTCCTCGGCACAGGCCAACACTTCCCCCTCGGGCGTCTGGACCTTGCCGCTTTCGAGCGCGCCGAGGACGTACGCGCCGTAGTCTCTTCGCGTGTGGATGAGGTGGAGGATGGTCGTAGGGCGGATGGGCGCGGCAAAGACGTAGGTTCCGTCTTCTTGCTATAACATGGGGGAAGCTGTTCATTGGTTGCTTTGAGGAGGCAAGGAGGGGATACGAACCTTTCGTGGCTATTTAGTACGGACAGCAAGGAATTAGAACGGTATTGAGACTCCCCCCTGGGGAGTTGGGGCTCAAGGAAGGAGAGAGGGACGTACAGCCATCATTCCGAGGAAATTCTCCATGTAAGTCGCCGCGGAGACAACGATCAACGGTAATCCCTCGCTCCTCGCCAACTCAGTCAATTGTGCCTACCGATCCACAACGCGCCGAAAATGTTTGATTCAGCTCCCATTCATAAACAATTCATGTACGGGGACCCAAGGGCTCACCTTGGTATCGAAATGTTCCACCTTGGTATACTTGCCTCCCGAAACTTTGCTAACGTGCTCTGCCCCAGACCAGATGTAGGTCCGCACTGTCGAAAGATTCGCTTTGACGGCCGCGATGATGTTCTTCCCGTGTTCTAGCTCTGTGGAGGCACCGTGTTCCCTAATGGCCCCCAACATGCTGCGTTAGCTGTGGAAGAGAAGGCTGGGGGTATAAGAGGAAGACTTGCCAGAAGTTGGTGACGCCCTGTCGAGGGAGACTAACCATCAGTAAACACAAAGATTGGAAAAACACCCAGGTCCTTGGCCTGACGACGTACAAAGACGATATCGGCTCCCTTCACAGCATGTTCAACTTGGTCTTTGTTCCCCATGTCGGCTTGCACGACGTCACACCCTGTCTCCTCCAACTTTCTTGCCAAGGGCTTTGTCGGGTCTCGAGTGACCGCTCGAATACGGTACGGCTTTGACGAACTGATCAGGTGGTCGATGACGGAGCCGCCTTGGTTCCCCGTGGACCCGAAGACAGTGACCAGTGGTGCAGCAGGGGAGGTGGAAGCGACCATTTGTTCGTGGCGGTGGTAAGGGGATAGTGACGTTGGAGCACCGAGGTAGGATTAATGCTGCAGGTCTGGTGTTTGGGACAGGTATTATATACTACCGCGCGCCAGCCACGTGGCCCGCAGCTCGTTGTCAGCTCATGTCTCGGCTGATCAATCCCGCGCTGGTTGCTAAGCGAGCAGCAGTTGCTTCCGCGCCGAGGCCGACCGCCGATGACGTAATTCCTTCCTGGCGAGTCAGCATTCAGCCCATTTAGTAAGTTGGAGTCGGGATGCATGCTGCTGGCCACACATTGCCCGTTCTACTCAGCACAGAATGACATCGCCCGCCCCGGCCGAAGCAGACACTCAGCTACGATGCACCGGCCACTGCCTTTGCCGCGCACACTCCTTCACCGTTCACGACCGCCCCACCAACGTCGCCAACTGCCACTGTCGCCTCTGCCGCTACCACTCGGGGATGGCGTACAGCACGTACTTTACTGTTCAGGAAGGACAATACGAGGGGACGAGGATCTGGAAAACCCTCCAAGGTGGTACTGAAGCAGAGAAGGGGAACGACAACAGCGATCCAGGCGGCAAGGTGGTTGTCTACACCTCCGACATCGCACAACGGTTCTTCTGTGCCCAATGCGGCTCCCCTATACTAATGCGGTACTTCTGTACCCCAACAACACTACACATCCCGCTCGGCTTGCTCGACGTCCCCGCTGCCGGACCATCTACCCCTGTGAGGGAGGCCTACCGGCCGCGACAGGATATTTGGTTGAAGAGCCGGGCGTGGTGGTTGCCCCGCCCGAAAGAGGGGGAAGCGGAGGGAAGAGAACAGTATGAGGAGGATGAGCAGGAGTTTATGGAGCAATGTGACCGCTGGCGCCGCCGTTCTACCGTAGAACACAAGGCGTGAGAATGTATTACGATGATGATGATGATGATGCTCGACGCGATACACTACAACTTGGACGTCCACGCCGTCCACATTATGCTGGGTGCGAGCCTCCAATCGGCTTTCTGCAGGTCCGGATGGAACGGGTTGAAGTCCGCGGCTTCGAGACGCTTGAGGTAGCGTTCTGCTGGGACCTGCGTGGTTCGGACAGCGTGTCGTCGAGTCGATTAGATCCTGTTCTGCGAGGAAGAATACCCAAACTTACAGCGGATAAGAACGCCGGCGTGGCAGCCGCCGGCTCCACCTTGCCCTTACTCGTCTTCAAATGGCTCCGCGCAGTGATCAACTCGTCCATCCCCCTCGTCCCAATCTCAAAGCACGCATCCTGCAGGCCCTTTGCCCCCGCGCCATTCCTGAACAAATCCTCCTCGACGAGTCCATGCCTCACGCAGACGTCGCGCGGGATCGTGTTGAGCCGTTTTGAGGCGTTGAGCGGGAGCGAGCGGAGGAGTGAGGTTGTAGCGAGGAGGGAGGAGAGGTGGGTTAGCGTGTGTGAGATGTCGGAGGTTGAGGGATGCGCGGGGGGAAGGACGAGCGGGAGCGGGCCCAGGAGGAGAGCGTTCTGCAGGGGGGTTTGGGCGTCGATGTGTGCTTGCAGCGTGGCGTGAGTTTTCGGACCTTGTACGGCGTTGGCCTGACATGAAGGACATAGCGAGTGGGTAAGCTACACGTTGGAGCGTAAGAGGAAAGGAGCAGCGGACGTACCCGTGAATCGATGATCTGTTTCAGATGATACCGCTGGATAGGACGCATAGTTTTCGCTTTATGTAGCTGCAGCGCTACCGGGTGATTCGGCGGAGTATCCTTTAGCATAAGGAAGCAACCGCCGCGCGATAGATATCCGTCAGATCGTCACACCCGCGAGGCCTATAAACCGCTCGGGCACACCTACGTTCCAAATAGCCTTCAAGGCGTCTTTCCAGAATTGATACCGCATCATCATGATCGTCGGCTGTTTGGCAGAGGCAGATACCTGGTGTATCTCGAGCTACGAACGAACGAACGTGAAATATCAGTGACGGTCCCCTACTTTCTTCGTTCCTGCACAACTACCCGCCCAACGCAAAACAAGAGCGGGGGAGGAAACTCACGTTAAATGCCCTCCAGCCAAGCCACAGATCCCTCACCTCCCTCGGCCAGAAGTGACTCGTGAGCCATGCTTCCGGATCATACCGTTTCACGAAATCGCTGCAGTATGTGGCGGGGTCCGAGGCACCACCAGAGGACGTTTTGCTCGAGATTGAGGCGTGCCGCCGGGACGGGCGGGGCAAGGTGCGGGCTGCACGTGTGAGCGCGTGAGCGGATCGGTAGGACATGTCTCCTGGTGGTTGCAAGGCGGGCCGGGATGTGATGGGACTGAGAGTCCGATAGACGTTGTTCAAAGACTTGGATTTGGGAGAGGCAAGCGAGGCCAATTCCAAGAAATCTCTCGTCCGATTGAATGTCTGCCAACTCTGGCCTGATTGGAACAGTTGACAGGCACTCATGCTTTCTGCTACCCTCGTCGAGTTATGTAGACACTATCACAAGTTTGGAATATAGCTTCACACTGCAAGTACACCCTGGAGCTACTTATACAACATATGTTACACTGAAAGACTTGATGTGGATGTCCATTGTCTCGCACCAAGGTATACAAATAATAAATTTGTCCTTCGGCCTGTCGATGAGCGGGGTAGTTAGACCGACATCCGTGTCTGCGTAGCTGTCTATATTCTCGACCGAGAATGGGAAAAGACACTTTTGATCCGTCTGATTTTGCTCGTCCTTTCCCTGTTTCATGGCATGTTGTCGAAGTAGGCCATCCCCGCCGTGACTTCCTTCAGGATCGACTCTCTTCCCGTGGGTTTAGTGACCCATTCATTCATGCCGCACCTTGCAAAGAAGAACATTTAGACAAACACACCATACAGCGGATGGATGGAACCTGCATGGAGAAGAGGCTTACTCGTTCAACCCCCGATCTCGTTGATCTGATCGTCCCAATGCCGTCACGGCGATAATATACGACGGTTTCCTTTGATCGTGCGCTTCGATATCGCGCATTTGTACGCACGCATCGTACCCGTTTAGACCAGGCCTAAGGGAAGAGGGTTACACCTTGGTTTGCACCTCTTGGGGAGGAATGACGGTCGAGGAAGACTCACATATTGATGTCCAGTAGAATGATGGCGGGACGGGTACGATGCTTCTTGAACAGGTCGACTGCGCCCAGTCCGTCGTCCGCTTGCAACACTTCCAGGCCCTAGGGACATAGGTTGATGACACTTGTTATCTCCTCATCGTGGGCAGTTCGACTTACCAGCTTTTTGACATATTGAACGAGGATTTTTCGGTTCTGTAGAGAAACCTTCAGCCGGTCTGTCAAGCCGTTCCTGTTGAAGGGAAAAGCTTACGATGCGGTTATCATCGACCACCATGATATAAGGCTTATCCATATCAACAGAAACTGGGTCAGTCGCCGATTCCAGATCAGCACGCTTCATCTTCGCCTGCGGTCCAGCCATCGCAGGTAACGTAAACTTTGCGGGTAATGAGCGGGGAATGGATGGGACGTTGATCGATATCGCCACCTTTGTTTGCGTAGTTGTAATGAATTGCCGGATAGTGGTGGAGACGATAAAGTTGCCAAGATGAAGCATCTCAAACTTGTCGGCAATTGGACCCCACTTTTCCCAGTCCTCTTCCGGTCCAACAACCCAGACCTCTTTCCCACGGTACTCTTCGGCGATGGTGCCGATTTCTTCAATCGACAGATCGCTATAAACGAGGAGCAATTGGCTGTTGCGCCACCCTGAGCAGATCGTCAAACCGAAAGACAGCAGGCTGTTCCGTATCGAGTCTTCGAGAATGGAAATCCTCCCCAGAGTTGACGGCGTCGCTTCTTGAACATAGAGACAAAAGTTGGTGCGCCGGAACAGGGTAGGCGTTAATCGTGGGGTAGGCAGAAGATCTGCCCTGGAGCCTTTTTGTGATAGAGGGACTTCAATGAGGACGACCGTGCCCTGATGCCCGATACTTAGTACAAGGATGCTAGCTTTACCGAGGATCTAGCTCACCTTTCCCAGGGTAGAAGTAACCGCTATTCTACCTCCCATAAGGTGAAGAAGCTCTTGAGCGAGATACAGAGAGAGGCCAGTGCCACCACTAAATTCGTCCTGCGGTAGAAGATATTGTGAGAACCGTTCTACTTTCAAAATGTTGGGCTTTGCCCGTACCTGTTTCCCCATGGCCTTGAAATAATCATGTTTCAAAAAGCTTTCACTCATTCCAATCCCATTGTCTTCAATCCTGATGGACACGTTGATGAAGTCCTTGTCGAGAACACCAGAAAATGTGGACAGCAGGTGCATTTCGTCGTCGATAGAGACTTTGACATAGCTGCTTGATCCGCGCCGGAAAGTCAACGCGTTCATGAACAAAGCCTCGATGATTCTGGGAAAAGAGCATGCAGTCAGCTTCGACAAACGCGAATCGAAGAAGCCTATCAGCGGACCTGGTGAGACTCCCGTCCGCATCCTCGAACACATCAGTCGCCAGATAGGGTTTTACTTTGAACGCAAGCGCTATTAATCTACTGCGCGCCAAGCATGTTAAAAGACGAATCGACCTACCAAAGTCAACAAAGACATCGACATCACGGGAGATGTATTCGCGTTGCATTGCTTGATTCTGCTGCACGAGACGGGGCAACGTACTTTCCAACAGCTGTCCAAGCGTTTTGGCCGGGAGTGCGTCCGCGATGACTTGAGCATCATTGGAGGTATAGTCCATGGCCAGGCTGGAGAAATATCCCAGTATCGAGGAAATGTTGCGCTCGAGATGGGTATTGGCGCTCTCGAGGTTGTTCAGCAGATCGATTACAACCCCACTCGCTCCTTGTTCATCTATCGCCAAAGGTTCTGTAAGTTCCGTGCGGAGCAGAGACGTCGTACTCATGATTTGATGCAGTGGCGTGCGCAATTCACTATCGAGAATCATTACTTGCAAATCAGTCACATTCAGGCAAGGAACTGGAAGAGGAGCCTTACTGAGCTTGAACATTGGAGAAAGTTAGCTGCGCACGCTCGGCACGTCGAGCATCGCGCATGGATAGCGTGTTGACCAAGCTTGACAAGATGCCATTAGCAAAAGCCGCAATATCATCCCGACGAGTCGGCATTTCGTGCCACACGAGCATCAAAAGCAGAGTATGTTTCCCTTGCTTGACGGGTATAGCCAGTAAACCAGCAGCGTCCGCCGAAACGACTTGGCGCATGATTTGAGCCCGATGCTCACCTGCGCTATGACCATTGTGAAACCAATGATCGTCGCTGGTCAAGGTATGTAGGATGATCGCGTCCACTGCAGCGGAACCCTGGAAACCCTCGAGTTTGAACGGGGAAGCATCACGCGAGGCATGGATATGTGTTGCCACTTGGGACCACGATCGCCGCATCATGTCCCGCTCGTTTCTTCGTTCAGACCTGCTTCGCATGAGACTCCCCTTGCTGTAGCGCGACGTCCAGGAGGATGAAGCCTCGGAACCCGATTCGGAGATCGGGTATTGTGTCGCAGCGGGTTCCGGGGATCGGGCGATGACGCTCGTGGTGTCGTACCGAGAAAGATCAAGGAGGACGGCGCTACTGCCCTCCGATACGTTACATATTGAATACAGAGCCTATATGGAGAAGCCGGTGCGAATGATCAGTACCCGGCGCGAATGATCAGTACTCTGAGCGAGCTCGAGGTGCGTCGATCGGCGCTTACATCTCGATACCTGCAGGTCGAACGCAAACCCCAGAAAGGGCAGAGTAGTGAGGCAAATGGGAACCGCCGCCTTGGAAAGGGTAAGATACGTACAGCGTGGTTTCCATCTTTTGGACCATCGGCTGAGGGGTAACAAACGTCACGCTTTCCTGCGCCGAATCCTTTGATTCGCGTGCAAATACCGGAAACGTGAGGGGCAAGCGCACCTGCGCCGTATTACTCATCCCTGACTCTTCGGTATTCAACAGCTGCAAGGAGTGGTTCGTGAACGCGATCGTCACCTGGTGCATCCGCGCTTGGTGGCGGGTATGCTGTTCCGCGATCTGTTGGACGATTTGGCCGGAGAGGAGGTCGGCAGTGTTTTTCAGCCGCCGGAGATCCTTGGGCCCGAATTCATGGGCGACGTCGTCCAGCAGGCACAGAATGCCTATTATCCCATTGGGCGAATGGGTCTTTCGATGGAGATCAATGTTTAGAGTAGCTCCTGGTTATTCAAGGTGAAGGCATGTCAGTATACGGTGATTTGAGCAGGGATCTACGAATGCTCCTGCTTGCCTGCGTAGAACTTGAGATCAAGAGTCAGTCAAGCAGGGAACCGACAGCGCAAAAGTCGATGGACCCACCGTCAATGTCGTGCCTTCCAGGGCTTGAGATCGAATGGACTAGACCCGGCCGGAACACACGCTCTAAGCAACCGCTGAACAACGGGCATGGAAGCACGAAGGCGACGACGTACCGCATTCACATACTGTCCATCGGCGTCCATATCCGGCACGGAAAACACTCCGTCGGGACTGCGCAACGTGTGCTGACACATGCCTTGATCCTGTACCATCTTTATCGACTGTGGCTCCTGCGGGTCGAACATCTCTAATACGTTCTCTTCCTTGACCAGCGTGATGAATGCTCGTTTCACATGGAACAGCTGCGGGCGGGCGCAAGCAATAATCAACCGTCATGGTACCGTGCGAGTAGACAAAGGCGGGACTTACATCCCGCACATAGTCTATGAAACGCGATAGAAAATGCCAGTCATTCTTCAACCGCAGTTCAGGCGCCGATAGGTTTTTCCTGGATACAGGCCATTCACATCAGCATGACACGACGCCAGACGTCCTGAGCCACGCACCGAATCTCGTTGATTCGGCCTTGATACTCGAGCTCCACGTCCGCGTCCACGTCCGCGTCCGCGTCCGCGTTCACGTCGTCATGAACATCCGTTGTGGGCCGTTCCGCAACGGAGCGCGGCGGGGGGATATCCATGCTTATCCTCCGCCGCCGCCGCCAAATGTGCGTAGGTATTGCGTGCCAGGAATCGGCACGACGACGACGACGACGTTCGGCACTCGCCGCTCGCGCGTGGGTGGACAGGCCTCGGTGTCCCCTCCGGTATCTCTACCCCGAGTCCTCCCCTGCCTCCCCCTCGTGCGCGTGCGAACGGTGAAAAGTACGGCGGGCACCTGCACGACCGAGACGTCTGTGCATCCGGCCGATCGCGGAACAAGATTACCCCCCCCCCCCCCCCCCCTGCCGCGCGATGGCCGAGGTGACAGACGAAGAACAGCGAGGGTGTGGAAATCGTGGGCAGCCCCCGAAATAGGCTGTATTTTACACGTATTTTGCATTTTCACTCGGGTAAAAGGGTCTCCGGTTCTGGCTCACTCTCGGAACAAGTCGGCCGTCGCGAGATACACCCTCTGGGAGAATCCACGGAAAAGCCACCACGACTGTATAGTTCTGGCGAGGTAGCGCAGGCGATCTGATGGGTGGGATAATAGGCCCATCTGAAGCAAGCCCGAGGTTGAACAGACGATTGACGGGGACCATCCCTGTGACCCCCAGGTGCATCGCATGTGCTCGGCAGGGCTGCCGGCGAGAGTGGGCTGCCGGGCGAGGGGTGCGACGCCTCCCGGCCGCCCGGCGGAAGCAAACATGACATTTTCTACGTGCAGAACAAAACGCAGTGCCCGCCTCGCGTTTCATCTCGCCCCTGAATGCCGGCAGCGACATGTTGATCAAGGCTGCGTGCGTCTCCTATCCGCCGCCAGAGTGCGCCCGCGCTAACCCCTATTCCACACAGAACCCACCTCCGCCCGCTGCTCCGGCTCGGCGGCGTGCTTCCGTCCCCGGGCGCCCCGTCCCCGCTCGCCGCCCCGAACGCCTTTTCCTCCAACGCACACCTCCAGGCCGGCCATGCCGTCGCCCAGCCCAGTGCCCCGAGCGCGCGCACCGACGGTGGCCCCGAGGGCGGCGCCGGCTCAGGTCCTGGGTCCTCGTCCGGCGCGGGACCGAACACTGGCGCCGGAACAGGTCCAGGCGCCGGAGCAAACACCGGCTACACGTCCTACGCACGCGTCTTTGCCACGCATTCCACCTCGACGGGCCACCAGCTGAACCAGAGGCGACGGGAAACCGACCGGCAGAGACCGCCCGTCGAGTCGGAATCCACGGCTGGCGCCGATCGGCTGGATGCGCTCAAGAATGGTCGACCCCTGCTCCATCTCATGGATATCACCGAGCGCCCACGGCTGCACGCACGCGCCCCCGCCGCCAGTGCCGCGACGGCGACAACATCCGGCGGCGGAATAACCATCGTCTCCCTCCCGGAAACCACGACCGTCCAGTCCCTCGCCACACTCGCCTCCCGCCGCGCTTCCCCGCGCACGACCAACGTGCTCGAAAACTCCGCCCCCGCCGCCGCCCCCGCCGCAGACGAGGACGACGGGCAGGCATTTATCGATTCCGATCTCCTGGCTGTCGCGGCTTCCCCCGCCACCCCGGCCCGTACGGGCCCACACAGGCTGAGAAAACCACGCCCTTGGACCGCGGTGGGGATCCGCCCTGCCGCCGCCCAGGGGCAAGGAGTGGACGTGCCGAGAACGGCGGGATACCCTATTCGACTACTCACAACAGCCACCGCCACCGCGACCGTCAGCAGCACAAACACCTCCGCCCTCGCGACGGCGGCGTCGAAACGTAGAATACATGTCCACGCGCAGGACGACCTGCAGATCCTGACACGGCGCTCCGGCATGCGGATACGACGTAATTCGACCGCCACGTCCCGCGGCGGCACACAGGAACCCACTACCTTGGCGGCCGCCTCGGGCGCGGAGATCGAGCTCTCGCCCGCGGAAGAAGCGATGCGCCAAGAACTCGTCGCACGGGACACAGACCGTGCCGAGGATATCCTGCGTTCTCTCTCCGCCGGGGACGACGCCGAACGTATCCTCTCCCTCTGCTCTGCGTACCGATCACAAGACACCACGCCCACCACCCTCGCCGCCCCCGCGCACCCGCCGTATTACTCGACACGCGGGTACAACGCCGTCCTCACCGCGCTCTCTGCGCTCCGCTCCCCGGGGGCACCGATCACGTCCATCCTGACGACGTACAACGAGATGCTGGAGCGCGACGTGCTCCCGAATCTCACAACGTACGGGGTGGTGATGGACGCCCTTCTCGAGCGGGACGAAGAGATCGCTGGCGCCGTCAAGCGTGTGGCTAAACGTCGCAGGTGGATCGATTGGGAACGTCAGCGCCTTGGTAACGTCGGCACATCCACCGCCGCCGCCGCCGCCGCCGGGATCTCGAGGCGCAATGCCGTGTTAAAGGAACAGGAGGACGAACTGGCGCTCCTGGCCCGGGAAAACAACTACGAGAGCGCGATCAAGTTGTTCCGCTCCGCGATCGTGTATAACCGCCACCGCCCGTTCAAGGTCCGCACCTACCTCGCCCTTCTCGCCGCTGCCGCGCGGAGGGGGGACGTGGCTGTCGCCATCCAAGTATGGGGCCACCACGAGGGTATCCACTCTGCCTCTTCTGGCCAGCAAAACGACGCCTCCCCCCAGTCGTCCCCTGCGGTCGTCACCCGGATGTACACGCTCCTCGTCCAAGCATACGCCCAAGCGCGCGAACCATCCGGCATCAAGGAAGTCCTCGACGAGTTCCTCGCGCAGGAACGCGCAGGCGCGATCATGGATGGGCGAAAGCCCGGGAATATCGGGGACTCGGCCGCGGCGGCGGCGGCGGCGGCGGCGGCGGAACGTACCGTCGCGGGGCTGTTCGCCGAGGTCGTGCAGGCGTATATCGTCGCAGGGGAACCGGAAAAGGGGCTAGCGCTGCTCAATGAGATCGCAGAGCAGTCCCGTTCCTCTGCGGCGTCCCAGTCCGAAGCAGGCTCCTTACCGTCCCTTACCCGCGTCTTGATCGCGCGGACCGTATTCGCACTGCTAGCTGCCAACGACCGTCCCGCCGCTCTCCGCCTCACGCGGGACCTTGCGCGTGGCGGTGAAGAGAACCTTGGTTCGGCGTTGCGGCGGGAGGCAGAACGACGGCTCGCTGTGGCCCAGTGCACACAGTATCTGCTGAACGATGCGTTGCTGGCTGGGGATGTGGAGGCGCTGGTGCAGGCTGTCGAGTTGTTGCCGTCTCGCGTTGAGGGGCAGAGTATGGAGGATGGCGTGCTGGATGGAAAGGCAGAGGCAGATGGGGAGACATCAGCATATACGGCGTTGATTGCTCGGACTTTGGTTCTTTTCGCTACCACCACCGCCCCAAGCGGATCGGAGGGGACACTGACGACGACGACGACGACGACGACGTACCCGCTCGCCACCGCGCTTGCTCTTCTTCGGGCGTTCGATATGCCCCGGGTGAGGGAGCAATTCCATATGGGCCCGTACGGCCCCGCCCCGCTCTCTGCGTTCGTTCACGCGTGTTTCCAGGCAGACGCACCACAAGACGCGCTCTACGTGCTCTCCTTCCTCGGCCATGGCGCGCCCTTGAGTGTGGATGTCGCGAGAAAGTATAGGGATAAGCTGTTTGCCGCCGCGGCCGGGTACGACGAGGCGGTTACCGTGGCTGACGTGTTGGCCCGGAACGGCTGTTACCCGTCTACCCGGGACGCACTCGATCTTTGCAGGCGGTACACATCGGCCACTGCTCCGACCACGTGGACGCCCGAACGGATAGCGACGTTGATCAAGATCTTTGAAGTGCCCGCTGCGGCCGTGGAAGCGGAAGCGCTGCAGGGCGAGGACGCTCGTGAATTCGATGTCGCGCTCGATCGCTTTGTGGCCGATCTCGCCGCGGCCCGTGTCACTATCGCTGCCCCGGAACTGGAACGTCTGATGAATGTCTTGGCTTTGCGCAAGGGGCACGAGCAGGCGGAATCCATCTTGCGAGATGCCTTTGGGCAAGAGGCGATAGCGCCGTTGTTGGCTTCCGCGGCCGAGACGGCAACTGCCTCGTCTCCGCTCGAGTCTGGCTCGGATTCGTTCGCCGCTCCGTCGGAAACCTCGTCGGCGCCTACTTCCGTTGCACCTGCCTACCATATCAACAAGAAGATTTCCTCGCTTGTCGACAGCCATTACGGTCCTAGAGCCACCTCGACCCCGCTCGCTGCCTACGCAACGCTCAAGCAGGCACTCGCCAAGGGCGCGGTTCCCGATCCGTTCGTTGTCGGTAGACTCCTCCAGGCACTCGCTCGAATGGGTGAAGAAGCCAAAGTTCGGGAATTGTACAGTCTGGCTCACGAAATCATCGTCACCTTGCTCCCTCCTGACCGCCAACTTGCCGCGTGGATCCACGTGGAAGATTTGATGCTCATCGCTTCTTGTCATCTCGGCCATCTCGAACAAGCTGGCTTGCACCGTGCGCGAATCATCGAACAAGGTGTCGCACCTTCCGCCGATGCTTATGCTACCATGATCAGCAGCACCAAGGATACCACGGACGATGCCTCTGTCGCCCGCGAGTTGTGGGACGAGTCGCAACGGTACGGAGTCAAGCCGCATCTCTACCTCTACAATACCATCATTTCCAAGCTTTCCAAGGCGAGAAAGGCGGAAACGGCTCTCGAGTTTTTCAAGAATATGAAGGCCGAAGGGTTACGTCCGTCGTCCGTCACGTACGGTGCAGTCATCGTAAGTCCTGACATGTTGCGTTGCTGCTATTCCCGACTTAACGCCGTGCCGTTTAGAACGCATGTGTCCGTGTGGGGGACGTCGAATCGGCTACCACGTTGTTCCAGGAAATGCAAAATATGCCCAACTTTAAACCCAGGGTCCCACCTTACAAGTGAGTAGTCATCCTTTGCCGTCTGATTCAAAGACTTACCCACGACTCTGCAGCACGATGATGCAAATGCACCTTCAAACCCAGCCGTCTCGGGAACTTGTTTTGCACTATTACAACCAGATGATCCAGGCAAACGTTTCTCCTTCTGCGCATACCTACAAACTCCTTCTTGACGCATACGGAACGCTTCAGCCTATCGACCTAGACGCCATGCAAAAAGTATTTGACAACCTGTGCAAGGATCGTCGAATCGACGTACAAGGAACGCATTGGGCATCGCTAATTCACGCCTACGGAAACGTGGCTGGACAATTGGAAAAGGCAATTGAAATCTTTGAATCAATACCTTCCCATCCGTCTACTCGTTCAAAAGACATTGAACCCGTATGCTGGGAGGCGATCCTCAACGTTTTGGCTTCGGCGAAAATGGCGGATCGAATGGAGGAATACGTTACTCGAATGCGACAGCAGCACATCAGGCCTACTGCGTATATCAACAACATGCTCATTCGAGGCTATGCGGCTGTCGATAAGCTAGAAAAAAGTAGAGAGATTTTCGAAAGCATGCAAGACGCTGTCATGGGTATGTACAGTGTGCCTCTGGGCATACAGAGTCGTTGCTTACCTTGTCTCCATAGGCGTGGCCGCACCGAACAACCACCCTGCGTTACTTACTTCGTCGGGCCAATCCAAGCCGGTGACCACTGCACAGACAGACATAGTGTTCCGTGAACCTTCTACCTAGTACGTTGCAAAAGTACCACCATGTCTATCCTGCCGCTAATGCAATTTTCCTCCGCAGCGAGGCCATGATTCGAGCCGAACTGCAAGCAGGCAATCGATCCGTTGCCTCTGCTCTGTGTGACCGGCTGGAGACGAGGTGAGCACCGTGTTCCTCCTCCTCGTGACAAGCGATACTCATCCCGATCATTGACTCCTCTAGAATGTACCCGGTTGCCGTGACTTCGAGAATACGATCCCTGATTGATGACCCCACATCACCGTCCGCTGGCTTGCGAGCGTAAACTCAAAGGCTTCCACCAAAACATCCCGCACACGCGGGTGATCCACCCCGTCACTTCCAGCTGTATCTCAGTATTCGATTTCTCTATAATCCGAGTGTTTAAACTCGACGTAGATTCTTTTCCATATCAGTAAGCAGTACACAATAGAGATGTTGTACGTGGTAAGGAAGAAGTACCGCGAGCGGTATCTAGCATTTTTCAGCATAGTCGGCGGCACGTGTAACTAGGTAATGCATCATGTGGACATGTCATCCCATCTCATTTACAAACCTTGGTCGAGTTATGCGGGTTTTACGTTTCGAAAGGATACACCTTGTCTGGCGAGTTCGACTTGTCGTCAGGTCCAGCCTTTTTCGGCGTGATTCCGAGGAACTGATACTGCCCTCCCATTCCGTCTTCGTCGACAAGTCGACGTGCTGCATTCGCAATGTCTACTTTCCGCTCTTTCGTTTTAGCGGATTGCAGCAACTTGTCAAGCCGAGGTGCCAATCCAAGCGATGTTAAGAACGTTCGTTGGTTAATAGGGCCGTGCGGTGTGGCTGAGGAAGAGGAACAACGTCAGAAACAACAACCCAAGACGATCCCGCTGGATAAGATGCTCCGGAGAACGTACCAGCACCGCTCAATGATTCTTTCATATACGCGAAATCGACATTCGCGGTCAAATCTGCCGACCCAGGATCATCAAATACGTGAACAATCTCATGCCGCCGGAAAGCCTACGACGTGACGCATCAGTCGAACAGAGTTATGGTAAGAATGCATTGGAAGGAACATACCCTGAAACTATTACTCGAGAAGTGATCCGCGCCATAGTCAATTACAAGGCCTGCGCCACCAGCGCCTGTACCTGCCTCCACCGAACCATCGTCATCGTTCGCGGCACTAATGAGCTGTCCCACCATGCGCATGGTCTCGAACGAATCCTTGGAGATCTCCACCCGACCCCCAACGGGAACATCCAAGAATCTCGGTGATGTCGTAGGTAGGACAGAAGATAAGGTTGATGGTTCTCGTGACAAGGCGAGGGTGAGTCCGGAGTTTGCGCGAGTGGTTGGGGTGAATGCTGCTTGATCGGCCGGCGTCGGCGTACTCGAAGTTGTTGAGACGGCGGAAGACGATGTCCATTCGGGATCGGTGTTAACGAATACTTCCCTCCAGCCTTCTTCCGTTCGCTTCAGAGGAGCAGTGACGTGATTAGGATGGTTTGATGTATGATAACAAGATCCTTCCTCACCTGGAATATGTTGATCGGTAGCGCATCAAAGAACTCGTGTGCCAGCACCATCGTGAACGTATCCTTCTCTATCAGAGACGAGACCATTAACCAAGGGAATCTCGGAGTTGTTCCAGAACTCGACTGACCAATCGGGATCTCACCGATCCAATTCCAAAACTTGAGCTCGACCGCCCCACCATGTCCCCCAAACGTATTCACCCTCCGCTGAATTTTCTCCCGCTGCTGCTCACGTAGTGGCTCAGACGTCTCAACTAGGTTGATAGACCTCAGCGAGGTGATAGGAAATGACGGTACGGAGCGGAATGTCTATCCAAGCCGTACAATAATTAGAAAGCACGACCAGTCGATGATCGTGACGGCCGGGTACTCACACGAAGTATATCATCGAGTAGCGTTCCCCTGCCCGGTCCCAGTTCAATGATCCTGACCTTCTTCGGCTGGCCTTGCGCAGCCCATTGCGACAAAAACCATATACCGACGAGCTGGATCAAGCACAAAGACGTTACATTAGCGAGCAGGGATGGGGAAACGGACAGATCAGTATCCAAGGAGCGGCCTTGAAGTGAGTAACAAACGGATGAACGTACCTCGCCAAACATCTGGCTGATTTCTGGGCTGGTGATGAAATCGCCTTTGCGACCAAAGACGTCATTCTCCACCTGCTTTAAAACTTTCCTCGTAGTTTCGTCAAGAGCGGGCACCTGCGTCGCCTCCGATGCGATACCGGCAGCGGCAGAAACCTCGCCACCTCGTTTCCGTGTGTAGTACCCCTGTGTTGGGTGCCCCAAGCAGAACTGCATGTACCGAGCAACAGGCAAGGGGCCTGTGATCTAGGATAAGCCGAAACACCGACGTACGTATCAGGCCGAATGAACGCAGCGCAATCACAGGTTTGGAACATTAGGAGAAGGCCCACCTTTATGGAATCGTTGAGCAATTTAGCTAATTGACCGGTATGGGATGAATCCGACGTGCTTGACTGAGTTTGGGACGCTGTGATTTTGGTTCGGCCGAGCTCTGAAGGTGCAACTGCCGTGTTGGAGAACCATCGATGACTGGGGATTTGCTTTCCAGGATTCCGTAGAGTGAGCAACGGCAACGCAGCCCACGGTGGTATCTGCCCATGACGATATGCTTTTCGAGTTGCGGGTGCTGTAGCGCGGCTGATCATCGTGGCTGGGTTGAGGCGATGAGGTGTTCCGTCTTCAGCCTGGACGATGCTTCAACTTGTATTCTCGACATGGAGTCTGCAGTATTCCGCGCCTCCACTTGCTCGTCCCATTTGAGAACATTTTCGGTCGGTTTTGTAGCAAAACTGATTAGATACGAAAGAAAACATGTGAGACATCAGATAACAGCAAAGAATACCAGATGACGACTTTGCCCGACTTGACACAAGCACGTCAGCACCGCACGTTGAGTCGCAATCAGGGCAGCTCCGTCCGTGCGAAGTACCCGTATCGGTATAGTGCTATATCCCATGGATGAAGGTTTGCCAGCCATCATCCACCCACAAACGCAAAGAAGATGGGGTCTGCGATATCTTCCCCATCGTCACGGCAGCAACAGCAACTCCGGCTCGAACAGCCACCTGGTTTAGAAGAGGTCGACCCCTCCCTGATTGAACATGAAAGGCTCAGGGAGGCAAGCTTCTCCATATCCAACACCGGGACCCCCGTTGATGGTGCTGTCAACCTGGGTGCGTGTACCGAAAAGAGGTCGAGATCAGCGACGACGGTGTGGGATCGATTTCTTACCGAAGCAAGCAGGAGGGTATTGAATTTCACCCCGAGTTGGTTTTCGGTCAAGTAAGTCAGCCACCCTGGTAGCGAGCACAATGAGATGGTCGGCAATGGCTCATTTGACCGAGCGTACTCTACCCATCTTTCTACCTGACTGGTCGCCTTCTCTTTCGCTCAGTATGGGAACGGGCATAACGAGCATCCTCCTCTATACGCTACCTTACCAATTCCACGGCTTAAAAACTATCGCCACGATCATCTTCTTCCTCAACGTCTCCTTGTTCGTACTTTTCCTACTCATGTCGGTGTAAGTGCCCTGAAAGTGTCATGTCATGTAGATTCGCCGTAATCATGGTCCTTCCATCTTCCCGCTTGTCGGTAGATTGAGATACACAATATGGCGTTCAGTATTCTGGAAAATGTTGTACCATCCTCAACAATCTCTCTTTCTTGGAACATTTCCTATGGGTTTCGCGACTATCGTCAACATGGTCGCGTTCCTCACCCTCGACGCGGACAACTCGCTGCGAACCAAGAGGTGAGCTGGGTTTCCGGGTTGGTCAGGATTGGAGTAGTCAAGCCATACTAAGACGCGCTATCGGCACGCCGATAGTTTTGAGCGGTTTACATGGGGCATATGGTGGATCGATGTAACGTTTTCCGTCGTGATTGGGATCGGCATGTTATTCACCATGTATGTAAGCAACGCTTTCCAATCTATCCCCTTATCGTTCCACCCTTCGGACATGAGCTCCCCACACTGCGAAAACAGCCTGGTCCATTTACTTCCTGCATGATCGGGTTCTAGGTTCACCGGGCAAACTCATGAACCGAAAGACGTTACCGGTGCTTGGCTCTTGCCTCCGATAGCCAACATCGTTGCCAGTGCATCTGGAGCTATCGTTGCAGGATACCTCGATGAGAGGCGCGCAATCATCACGGTCATCGTCTCGTGAGTGGACCCTCCCGTGGGCCTTGCTCTCTTGCTCCCTCTTTGATCGCCTCTCCATCTAGCTATATTCTATGGGGAATCGGGTTCGGGCCAACACTCCTGATCAAGGCGCTTTACTTTTACCGACTAGCCATGTACAAGGTGCGCATCCCCTCACCTTGTAGCACCCACCGAGACTCACAATAGCGCCCACTAACCTTGTATAAGGTCCCGCGGAATACCGTGATCCTCTCTAGCTTTATCCCTCTTGGGCCGTGTGGACAAGGCGCATTTGCGTTGCTCAGGTTGAGTGCTGTGGTCCGAACGTTGTGCCACAATCGAGCAGCTCGTGGGCCTACTTCGCTGTATAGCAGTGAGGAACTTCGGTTTTTCGGAAGTGCTGTTTATGCCGGGTCTATCACGTGAGTTGTCCGCTCTCCCATGACCCGCCATCGAAGGGCTATCTAAGCCGTAGTGTTGCGACGGTCACCTTGGGATGCGATAGCGTTGCGCTCACGATCTGGGGTTTCGGGTTGGTATGGCTATCCATTGCGGTCGCTTCCATCATCCATATTCGAACTCGAGGGGAGCGGATCCCTTTTAACATGGGCTGGTGGGGGTTTACGTTCCCGATAGGCGTCTTTACCTCTGCTACCTTGCAATTCGGTACCGAGTTGAATTCGCCAACGTTCAAAGTATTTGGCACAATTTCCACCGTTGCGCTCGTCTTATTGTGGCTGACGGTATCCATCGCCACGGCAGTGGAAGCGTGGAACGGTGTCATGTACGTCTTCATTTCTGCAAGGTGTCGACCGTTCTCGCATTCTTGTTGATTATCTGCGTCAATCCTCAGTTTCATGGCGCCTTGTCTCGACGATGGGGGGCGCGTTCCACCGATTCGTAGCGAAACCGTGATCACTCCAACACAAAGTATGAGTCTTACAAGGGCCCCTGGTTGCTGAAAATCGCAAATAGCATGACTGACTGGTGAACGACACTTGTATAATCATTATCCATTTAAGTAACTTGTGGCCCCCAATATACAACTTTTGTAAACGATTGCTGATGCATGATAGCGGGATCATGCAGATGCTAGGTACCCGTCATGCTATCGCACGACGAGCTTGTAAGAGAATCCCTACGCCGAAACCAAATAAGACTCATGGTTTTGATGTGGTTTCGGCCAAAATATCAAACTTTTCCCGAATCAGATCTTCAAGCCTCATCAATTTTAGAGGCTAGGGCGAAGGCAGGATGAGTGAAGCGCCGCAATAGCATTCCAGATAAACACCCTTCTCACCTTAGTAAACCATCGATTGATTCCGCACGATTCCAGACCATATACTTTGGAAACATCGTCGGACTTGGCAGTGACCGCCCAGATCAAGCACGGCGGGAGATTCGCTTCCTTCTCGTACGCCCGGATTCCTTGAGATGCTTCAAATCCTGATTTTACAGGCATTTCAATGTCCATCAACACAATCTTGGGATGGCTCTGCTTGTAGACGTCAATCGCAATCTGGCCGTTCTCTGCTTGCAGACTTGAGACTTTCATCCTGGCTAATTTTCCACAGAGTAGTTTGCGATTTATCATATCATCTTCAGCGACGAGTACTAGTGAAAATGAACAATATGCGATGAGATATGTTTGTCAGGATGATCCATATGAGGAAGACCTACCTTTGAGATCTCGTGCATTGATCTTGACTGATGTTTCGTGCGAGGTTCGACGAGATCGAGGGTTGGGAGTAGATGGCGAGGGAGCACGGACCAAAGACTGATGCCTCGATTCATTGTCGTCGGACTCCGCGAAGTCCTCGAATCGAATAGATTTGTTATAGTTTTCGACCTCTCGTTGCCATCGTATTTGAGAACTGGCATCGCGCTCATTATGAGCATTGTCATGCTCGCGCAGTAGTGCTTCCCCAGCGTCATCTATCGGTAGCATAGCAATCCGCCGAAGGAGTCGCGGGTATACAGGTCGGAATAGCCATTCTACAGGCAAATTTTGTTCACCGTGTAGAGCTCTCTCCCGGCCGGCCGCGTTGTACATGTTGGCATGTCCCAAGCGGATGATTCGCAAAGTTCGGTGGCGAGCCGAGCGTTGTATTTCCGGAAGATCGTCCTTGATATCGAAATCACTTTCGATCACGATGATGTCAGAATCGGAGATCTGTCCAATTTCAACTTTAAGGGCCTTGATTTGGTTGCGTAGCGAGGTCCCAGCTGTGCGAACACCTGGGTTCGGGTGATGATCGAATCCCAATATGCATATCTTGCAGTCCACTGCGCGGAAGTGCCGTTCGTGTATCACAGAATCGAGATCCTCGTTTTTGATTTTGAGAGGGACCTCAACGAAGGCGGTAGTTCCCATTCCCGGTTCAGATTGGAAAGCCAATGTGCCACCCATAAGGTCAATCGTGCGATGCGCTAGCGTGACACCAAGACCGGCGCCGGGCTAGGAATATGTATAAATCGTGTTACGTTCTCAAGACGTCCAATTTCGAAGACGGATCACTTACAGTGTTCGGATCCCTCTTTAGGTAGGGCTGATATATTTTGCGATCAGCAAAATCTTGTGGCATGCCGGATCCAGTGTCCTCTATACGGATGGAAATAATGGAGGTAGGCAACGAGGCATCATACCCTTCGGGAACGGACTCTTTCCTCGATACATCTTCGCAAACCAATGATATATAGCCGGATTTGGTAGCCTGGCATGCATTCAAAACGAGTTGGTGAATCGCACTAGACATGGAAAGAGCATTATTACGTTGATCCAAGAACACCCAGTCAATACGGTACTGGTACTTACTTTTGTAACGGATTCACGTCTCTCGTTAATAACCACGTGCCGGTTTCTCTTGGGACGATTTCCACAATCATCTCGACGTTGTTCATGCTTGTATCTCCTGCGAGGTGTCTGTTTTTGGTTTCACGTTTTCTTGCATCCTCCATAGCGACCGTGAGCAAGTCGTCCACGTTCATAACCACTTCGTCTATTTCTTCCGCACGCTTCTCGCCGTATTCTCCACCGATTTCAAGGTAGCTTGTGACTGCGTCCAACAGATGTCGCATGCGTCGACTACTCGTTTGTGCTCCATTGGCATACTTTTCCAGCTCCTGGAGGACCTCCACCGGTACCGATTCACGTTGTTCACTGCTTTCAGCGAGCAAATAAAGCATCTCTTCGATGTAGTTGCTCATTTCTGTCAACCAACGCGTTAGCTTCCCAAACAGTTTTCACTGCGAGTATCCAGTACGAACGATGCATGGGTGTTTTTAATTCGTGATTCGCCATCCGAGCGAAGGCTCGCTGCAAGTCGCGACGTGTGGATACTTAGTCAATGCATCGGTGTCCCAGACATGATATTCCTCACCTGTGCTTCATCTACTGCGCTTAAACGATTTCGCAGGGTGCTAGCCATGAGAGTTCCACACATGGTCTCACTGTAAAGCAAGTCGCCATTAGTTAAACCCGCTTAGTGATGATCAGAACACTCACACAAAGGCCAAGATACCTTGGTCATAGGAATAATACAAATCATTCCAACACGCAATGAAAATAAAAGAACATTGTCCCCGATAATCAAAGATCGGCATGCCTATCCGAAGTATGGAATGTTCAGCGAATCACTTCTATCATAACTTGTAGTTGTAAGCATGAATTTACTCACTCAAACTGGTTGATGTCGATTGAGGCATAATAGCATTCATGCTATCCGCCATGTCCTATAACGCAGAAATGTTCAACGACCGTTGTAAGTGAATTCTTGGTATCACCTCATACCTCTGAGTCATCTCGCTCAAACCAGTAACGTCGGCCTTGAAGATTGGTAGAGATAAAAGCTGTTAACGCTTCTTTGGCACTGGGAACATTGATATCGAAATGAACACCGTCTGAGTCTGTCCATTTACCCAGAATCGGAATCTGCGTCGACACATCAAGTGCTTTAGCCTCGCCATCCTTGGTACGGGAGCAATCGAGAGTGCCGGATCCTACTTTATGCGCGGCATCTATGGCTGCTTGCTGGTCGGTCCTGCGACGTTTCCCAGGCAGAAAGCGGACCTGCGGATGATGACGATTGATATCATCGTATTGCAAGTTTCTCGCTCGTCTCTCATCGGCTCTACCTGTCGGGGCTCGAGATGACATCAGATGGCTGCTCCGTGAGGATATACTACTAGCCCGTGTCGTTCCCGTTGTGCGGCTTTCGGTGGTAGGCTCCTTTCTGCTTCCCTCTGAACTGTCTTTGTCCGCCGATGTAGGATAAAATACATGGAAACATGTAGTATCAATGATAATGCAAGCAGTTGCGCATAGCGTCTCCCCAATTATTCGGCAAGTCTGGAGTCATTGATGTTAGCTTTAATATCGTTCAGACGTTTTTCAGGACTCACTTCATCATAACTGCATGTTTCATATACGAAAGAGTCGATCAAGATGCTGAAGTGTCAGAAGGAAGATATGAGATGAGGCTTACAGATTGATCTTGTCGCCTTTTGACTTGTCCGTCTGCACAACGCCCAAAGTGCTGGTATTGCCTCGAGCCGCTTCTCCTCTCGACTTGTCTTTGCCCTTCCTATGAATGTCAGGAATGTGCTGCACCTGCAGGCAGTCGCGCAGGAATTGCACAGATGCTAAAGTGGGAGTCGCTCAGCTCAACTAGAACCCGGCTGATCTTACCTGAGGGACTTACTCTCATGCATGATCTGCTGGAACTTTTGCTCCTCATGGATATACAGCAGCTCCAGTTCCCCACCGATACAGGCCGCTAAATCTTGCTGAGAACGTGAAGAATGCCGCGTTAGCCATATGGATTAGGGAACTATGAGTTCTTAATTACCAGTGCAAGTTCGACGTCTTCGTTGAAATCTGGCCTAGGTTTATCGTCTACTACGCAAAGAGAGCCTGATTTCATGCATTAAGAAATCGATTAGCCATAGATGGGCTGATAATTTCGAGAGCGAACATACCTATGGTGACCGTATGTCTACCAGAGGTCATATTCAGGGGCGCGCCACAGTACGCTCGAATTTTTCCTGTTGCGATTCCAGGCTGGAAATGAATGCTAGGTGAGCTTGGGCAATCCTGACACAGTAAGTGCGAGAAGGATTTTCACAATTTTTCGAAAACGCCAATCGGTTTGAGCTGTATGGGCACTATTGGTCAGAAGGAAATCCCTACTCAATTTCGGAACACTCTCACCATCTGGAACGGTCATGCACTTGTCTTTACAGAGTGCCGTATGAGAGCAGAAGCTAAGGTCGGGCTCCGACTCGAACACATCTTCTCCGATCTATATTTGCAGACAAAAGGATGAGCTAGAATGAGCTAGAATGAGCTAGAATCGCCGAGAGCATCAACTTGCCCTTGAAGCGCAGATCTGATAATCCTCGCCTAAAATAGTGATCATCGCCGCTTTCTGTGGGAACACGGAAACACTGCAAGGTTCAGCTGGATCTCTAGATAGAGCGATGGCGCCGAGACTCACACTCTCACAGATCTAGTAACATTGACCGTAAAAACGCGACATTAGTGTCACCAGCCCCTGGAGCCGAGTTTTGTTCTGCTTGACTTACGGCTTTTGCCAGTCTCGCAAAACGGTCCAAAGCGCTCCTGTGCAGCTCTTCTCCAGGTCGATCCAGTCCAAGCTTCCAACTGTTCGTGACAAGAGCCCAAAAGAATGAATAAACGACGCTCTCCTTCAGGGTAACGGAAGCACTTACATAGCTTTCAGTCTTCGTCTAGCATCGCTAGGAGACTGTTTTGGTGCAACCAAATAGCCGTTCTTCTCCCAAACCTCCTTCAGCCGTAAAGCTTCCGACTGTTGGCGTGCTGTCACATTGAAACGACCCGGATCTTCAGATACCTCCGAGTCCAACCTGTTCCTAGTATGATGATGTGCTTCACCGACGCGCCCTACTGCACGGTCTTGTGCTGCTGCGACAACTTTTCGGGGACTGATCTCGGTCGCATTTGCATTGCCCGAGACGGCGGGATCGGCGACCATTGTTGCGTCCGTCTCGCCTGGCCCTTCTTCCTGTAGTTGCGACAATGTCGATGTAAAGGTTGAAATATGACCAATGCGGTAGCTTGGTTCGAATGGCGGAATTGCATCGCCTTCCGAGTGTGATATGCGTCGGCTACCGGATGCTTCAGCATTATCCGTCTGGGACTCTGGCATTGATACAGATTCCTGGTCTCCACCTTCATCATTTAATGTCATGTTCACGGCTTCTTGCGAGAAGAAGCCCTGGTCCTGGGTTCTTTCGTCTTCCGGACGTGCAGTCTGATCGGCTTCTGACCCGTGTTCCAGGTCAGTGGAGAGTGGCGTATCTGGTGGATCTTCACTTGAATCTTTCCCCCCATCCCTTAGTCCGGAGAGACCGGCCGTTGCCTGTGGAACAGTCGTCTCCCGGGGCGCGCTTATACCACCATTATCCGTCCCTGTCTCCGGATCGGAATGCCTGGTAGTCTGTGATGTAGTTCTGTGCATCGTCTTTGCCGAACTTTGTCCCAACAACCTCGCCAAATCCCGCTGCTCGTACGCAGCGGCAGATCCCCAGTTGGTCAATTTTTCTTGATCCGATTCATTCGAAGGAATTTTCATGCCTGACTGATAACTGGCGCGGTTCTTCTCATGTTGCGCATATTCGATATTTGGGATATCGGGATCCTGGTTGTGTCCCGAACGGGGGGTAGAAACGCCTGGCGTCTCCGTAGGCGAAAGCAATTCAGACGGTGGCTGTTCAGAAACCGGCGTAAAGCCGTGCATGTCTTGCGAGTTGCGGCTATCAAGAGGATTTCGATCATATCCCAGGTTTAAAGAATCGGCTGATCGGCGCAAGTTCCCTGAAGGTGCGCCCTGCCGGTGAAACGAAGGTCGAGGACTGATGAATGCCGACGCCAGTTGCTTTGATCCTGTACTGTATCGACTTGAACCGTCTGTCGACTTGATCTCGTCGTCCTTCATCCCATCGGCGGATAAAGGCATAGTCCGCGTCAATGGTGATTCAGACGACGAATTTCGGGCATCATTGGCTGTCCGCCGGGGAGCGATAAAGAACTTTTCAGTGTGTGTGGCAGTGTCGTCTGTCGTATATCTGCAACACAGGGTTCTCAGTGGTACGTCCAGGCACAGATATGGATATAAAGCGTGTGGCCCGAGAACGAGACGTACTCTTGGTAAAACGCATTCCACTCTTCTTCCGTCTCCGGAGGTCTGAACCGACCATCGTCAAGCCTGTAACCAAAACTGAACAGGCTTTTCCGTTTGTCTGGGGGAAGACTCGGACTGTCTATCGTTTGTTTCGGTTTATCCCGCGTGGGGGGACTGTCCTGTGTTTCCCCTACTTGACCACTCTTCCCCGTCTTTGTATCCGCTGAACGGTTCATATGGACCTGGCCTTCCTCTGATCCTTCTATAGGTCTCTCCATGGTGGAGTCGTCCTTGCTTTCCTCTCGGGCACCGGATTGCCAGGAGAGACTCTCGCCTTGCTCCGGAACACTGCCCAGTATACTCCGCCGAAAGGCTTCTTTGGGAGAAGCACTAGGCTCTGGTGAGCCTGGCATGACTTGAAGATAGTCGTGCAGCCTCTGGCTCAAAGGATCCCCGTCGCCGTTCCCGTGCGGCGTGGTAGACCGCAAAATGATGATATATCTCGAAAGTGCAGCCTATCGGTCGGTTTCGAGATTCTAGAGACGCCATGTGCGAGAGTTCAGTCTGCCTGGACCATCGAGGGGTGGAAATGTACGTGTCGAGAGAAACATACCGTCAGAACAGAACTAGAGGAACATAATCGATCCTGCGTGGGGCTGAAAAGCTGACTCGGGGCTGGCGTGCAGGGAAAAAAGAGTGACAGGTGGGGGCGGAGAACGGTAGCTGGCGGGGTGTAGAACGGTGCAGGGAAGAGGGAGAGCGGGGAGAGGACGCAGAAAAGAGGGAGAGAGCAGCCAGATACGCAACAATACTGCGAGAAAACGATCCCGCCCACCAGCCCACTCTGGGCGCGCTGGAGCGCCGCTTTTAGCGCGCGCGGTATTGAATCATCTGAGATTCGCTTCCGTGGCGGGAATGACGCTGTCTGTCGTCGGAAACGATTGAGCGAGTGGGGAGCTATCAACAGGGCTCCAGTGCAGCAGGCGATTTGTCTTGATGTGCGATGCAGTTTCTGGATTGCGCTCTCGCACAACGCCCTACACTCCTACCGCGAGACCATGAACGGAGGCTGAGCGCAGACATGCCGACATGACATGGCTCGTTCAGATTGCCGGATGCTAACCACCTCCATATCCCTGATCATTTCAACCATTTGCAAGCAGGCGCCAGTCAAGGCAAAGAAAGTATATAGCATGCAAATAAAACAACTTGAAAACATGTCGCCGCCGCAAAGTCCTCTGCCGACGGTCGGTGGCACATCTATTGATTCCGGCGTCGTCTACCCTACAACCTGCAGCTGCTGCGGCACCTTTGAGATCCTTACATCGACCCGCTTGGCAAGTGCCAGTGCGGCGAAGAGGGTCGCGGTGGCTAAGCCGACTGTGAATACTTTCTGGAACTGCGCTTGGAAGGGGTAGGTGTATGTTACCTGATTCGCACGCAAGCAACAGGTCAGATCCGCGATCACGAAGAGCGAAAGAAAAAAGGAAGAGAGCGTACGTAGACGTCCTGCTCGTGTTTCTCAACACACATCCGCTTCTTGATCGTGATCCTCGGTCGACCGATCGAATCGAGGTAAGTCTTATGCGTCGCCTGCTCGATCGCGTCGACGGGGAAAGGAACGGTGACATTGACGTCTCTATCACAGCGGAGCGCCAGTGTCAGCGGCGTTCATCCGGGAGGGCGAGGAGGAGGAGGAGGAGGGGGGGATCCGTACCTTGCGCCTTCGGGTAGGGTGATCACCAACTCTGCCTCATCAACCACGACGCCCGGCAACGCGGTCATGAACGGCACGCGCAACACCTTGTGCTCTGCGTGGCCCTTGACGCTCTTGAGCCAATCCCCGAGCTTCATATCCCAGCCAACGACGAACTCGTCCATCCACCCTCCCAAAATGGGGTACCTCGGACGGAGTTCGAGCAGCGCAGGGCCGCCCCGGGTGGGGTGCGAGGGGCGGAAGTTGGAGGTCGAGATGTTGCCGATCACGTCGTAGTAGTATGCCGAGTGCGAGTGGGGGGGCAGCGGGTAGATGATGTTGCGGATGATTTGGGCGGGGAACGATGGTCGGAACCGGGCCATCTGGTATTGAATTCGAGAGAATTGTCCTTTGAGGCTGTCACGCCACCAAGATGTATGTCAGTTGTCGAATTCCACAGTGGCGTGGATATAGTGTTCACTTACTGTGCACCGGTGTTGACGAGCCGAATATGGTCCTCTACATTGAGATTATCACCCCAATGACTGACCTCGGCCAGCCTAGTCAACTTTTCAATCGTCTTGACTGGCTCTTCATAAGGGTAATGAATCTTGATGGGCGAGATGTTGAATTCCGATTCCCGGACCAAGGATCCCGCACTGGACAAGGAGACCGTAGGTGGGACCGAAGTGTATGGGCCGAGCGTGAGTGTACCGCCGGACTTTTTGGACGGGTTGCCCCCGGGCTGCACGTATCTCTCGGGTGCGGGCGAATGGGAGATGATCTTCCTGGAAGGCGAGCTGAAGGGACATTGTACAACGTATGATTAGCACAAAGGGGAGGTGAGAGAATAGGTTGAGCCACGTACCGGTACTTGATGGTCTCCTTTTTCGTGCTGTACAAGCTCTCGACCATGGTGGTGTTACTCTCAAACATCAAGAACTGCTCATCATCCTGGCCGATCGAAGCCGGGAGGGGGTACGAACGGTGCACGAGGACCTGCGAGAGAGTGAACGTGATGGGGCCGCCGGTGGCTGTGGTGTCCAGAGGAATGGTCACCGTTTTTTGACTGATAACATGGAAGGGAAAGTGAGTAACGGAGGCCATCACATCCGACAAAGGGAATCACCGACCCATCAGATCTGCTCTGCACGGTCAACGACTCCCACACCTTGCCACCTTGTACGACCTCCCAGTAATCGGAACCGCCCACCACTTGTTCCTCCGGTGAAGCCAAGACCAGCTCATAGCCCCCGGGATTCTCCTTGAGCGCGCGAACGGTGTACACGGTCTGCACGGACGTGGCTGCGCCGCCGAGCTCGTACGTCCGTTGGATCTGCGTGTTCTCGTATGCGGACGGGTCAAAGGCGAGCGCTGCCGCTGCAGCCAGCAGGGCCGTGGAGAGGGCGGGGAGGAGGCGCATGATGGCGATGCGGTGGTGGAGAGCAAGGGGAACCCGTCTGCATACGCCGCGATGTCTACTGCGCGGGTGATGAGGTGTACACCTGCCCGCGTTGGATCCGCTCCGCGGTACTGCAATGGAAAACGATCGGCGCGCGAGGGGAGAGTGTTGTCTCGCCATATCTCGGGCCATGGCTCTATAGACTGGTTGCACAACGTCGCTCGCCATCTCACACCACAGTAACCATAGACCCGTCGCCCCCCAAGTCACCGCGTGACCCCCCCTACCACCGCCAGACCAAAACAAAAGTACCAATCGCCCATCATGTCCGGCCGAAAGATTATGGTGCAGCCCATCGTAAGTGGCATTGTCCTGCGGTGTCCTGCACTCCCGTGATCGCATGACTAACAAAGGTTCCTCTGCGATTGCACGCTATCGCCACCATTACCGGATCTATGGGCGTCGAATATGCTAGAACATCATCTTCAAGCATCTCCAAACCAAGACACCGGTGCAGATATGGCTGTACGACCAGAAGGACATGCGGATCGAGGGAACAATCATCGTGAGTGCTGTTCGAACAGATGAGGGGGGAGACATGGCTTCCGTCACCGTCACGACGTCAAGCTCGGCTGCGCGTTCCATCACCTTCCCTTGACACCACACTAACCAAATTCTTGCTTGCTCTGTGCAGGGCTTTGATGAATTCATGAATGTCGTGTTGGACGACGCAGCAGAGGTGTTTGTCAAGTCTTCAAAGCCAAAAAGGCCTCTCGGTGAGTGTGTTCTGCTCGGGTTTCCCTTTCTGCTGTTTTTCAATGGAAAAGAGTAGCGAGGCTTTTGGTTGTCGCGATCACAATTGTCCGCTTGGTGTACGATCCGCGAACAGGTGTGGGATGGTTTCGCCCGCTATAGACATCCTGCAATCTTGCGGGCACGTCGGAGGAAGGGGCCTGCAACAGCATCCACAGGCTTAGCGATTCCGCTACAGCTTGTCCCGCTGTGCCTCGTATCGCAGCGATTTACTGACACCCATACCCACATTCGTCGTATAGGTCGAATGATGTTGAAGGGAGACAACATCACGCTTATACAGCCGCTCAACGTATAACCCTTTCGTCGGTTCTTTGCTCCGGCAACACGAGGAAAAAGAAACATGAATGTTTGGATTGTGGATTATGTGTCTGTAATTGGATTGCAAACTGTATAGATTGGATCTGCCAAGCTTCGGTCTGGCTGTTTGGCGGTATTTCCTTCATAACAAAGCCCAGTCGATGGATGTGGACCATTTCCTGTGGATAAGATCCGCGAGCAGGCCCCGTATCACGCGCTGGCGAGAATATTCCTCTGCGTTTGGCGATGTGCCACGTGTGGGGCGAGACGAATATGTGATCAAACCACGCCCAGTCAGGCGCCGATCGGCAACAATGGTCCACCGTCCCAGATGCACCCATCGAGGTTGCTGGAAGACGCCAGTGCCTGGAGTCTGGAGTACACGGGCACGGCGAGGAGGCATTTCCGAAAACGCAGGTTTCCGCCGAAGCCTTGTTTGAATTTCATTTCTGCGCGTGCGGCGGCCGGGACTGAGTGTGAGCGCCGCGGACCGAGCGCCATGGGGAAACCGCCCAGCCCACGTCCATCTAGTGTGTGCTTCTCCGGCGGGGGTCCTGTTGAAGAGACCGTGAACAGCATCTCCCCTCCTTCGTCCGCCGGACGCCACCAGTGTCCACAGTAGCCAGCCATGAGTGCTCTGGCTCGCTCACAGACGGACGCGGAGACACAGACGCAAACCCCGCTACCGCCGCCGCCGCCGCCGCCGACGACCACAACGACAACGACGACTACGATGCAGATACAGACGCAGACGACATCATCACCACCACCTCCACCACCCCCACCGCCGCCGCCGCCGCAAGACGACCACGTCCACGAGCTTATTGACTTTGAGGCTGGACTTCCCGGGGGCGAGGAGGATCTGCAGAACGGGGATGACTTCAGGAATAGGGAGGATGGCAGTCGTGGAAGGGGGGACATGATGCAGAATGGTTCTGTAGACGGGGAGGAGTTTCCTGCACCACCGTTACCCCCACCACAGCCAACGACCACTGGAACCGCCGCGGAACAGACGGGATCGACGGGCAAGTTGTCCCCTCTGCCCGGTCAATCTCGGATAACGGATCGAGGAGAGGTCCCTCGCCTGTCAAGCCACCAGCATACCTTCACTTCGGCGTTTGACAGCGCCTCACCTTCCTCCTCAGGCGTAGTGCGATCATTAACCTCGGAGCCTCGGTACGATTCCCTTCCCTCCGGGGCAGGGAACGGGGTCGCCACGTTGTCTCTTGCGTCTGCGGCACCGCCTCCCGATGCGGGCGAGTACCAGCACGATGTCGAGGCAACCGGGATGGAGGATTCAGCAGCGGCAGCAGCAATGAGATACAAGGATATCAGCCTGCTGCCCACTCGGCGGCAGAATGTCGCGTGTGATGCGTGTAGAGCGCGGAAAGTCAAGTGTGTGAGGATGCCCATGGCAGAAAAAGTGGGTTCAACCTTTCTTTCTGTTTTGAAGCCGGAGATGTTGATTGAAATGACGCTGCATCGTAGTGTGAACATTGTAGATCAAAAGGCACACCCTGCACGTAGGTTGTTGTCCTCGCTTCCAGCTCTTGGGACAAAACTAATGTTCAGAGGTTTCGGTGACAGGTCGATATACGTTACCCAGGTTACATCGTCACGCAAAGGCCGGACGGGGAAAGAACTGTCTTTCGGCGGAGGCACGACCGGTCTCAGCCTTGGCACGGGGATAGGGATGGGGCCCGCAGGGACATCACGTGGGACGAGCGCTGTGGCTGGGCTCACATTGGCGGATATGAATGGGCTTGCTGGAGTGGATCCGATTCGGGCGGCGGGTGCGGGGGATAGCGAGCGGGTTGGGGAGGGCGAGCGGTTTCGCGCACACAAGCGTGCGCGGATTGGGTAAGTTTACGGTGTGGTGGCTATGTCCCTGGCGGAAACAAGCGTTGATACGTCAAGGTCTCGTAGACGGGATAGGGACGACGCTCATTCCTCCCCCTCGGGTGGGGCCGCGGGGGGATTCGATCTCTCCAACCTCCTACTGTACATGTTCTCGCCGACGCCCGTCAAACACGCCTACTTTGGGTACATGGATCGACCCTACAATGCCCATGAAGAATGCTGGCCGCTGGCGCCGACGTTTGAGGGCCCACCGAGCAAGGCGCATCTTAAGCTAATGACGGAGAGTTTACGTATGGAGTGAGTCTGGGAAGTGCATGCTTGTCTCTGTAGACTAGTGCTGATGTTAACGACGCCGGTTAAAAGTCTCGCAACGGATCTGATAGAAACGTATTTTCAGATATGTCACATCCGCAGCCCATTACTCGACCCCAACAACTTTCGCCGCCGCTTCTCGAACCCAAGCAACCCAGACGGCCCTCCACCAGCGCCCATCATCGCGTGCATCCTCGCCTGGGGCGCCAAGTTCTCCGAGCATCCGCTGATCGTTGCGGACCGACAGGCGAGTTCTGCCGATCTCCCGGCGGGCAGGAAGCGGAGTCGGTTGGCGCAAATGATGGCGTGTCGTGCACAGGAGGTGCTGGAGACGCACAAGGTGTTTAGGATTCCGTCGCTGGAGAATTTGCAGGCGGCGTTGATGATGGTGCCGCTTGTTGGTCGTAAGTCTTGCTCGCCGTATGATACCCCGGCCGAAGGAACGACTCATAAGTGTGATTCCCATACAGCCGGACAGTATAGGTTCTGGCATTGCGTCAGTGTGGAATTGTGCTTGGCACTGGGGTACAACAATCGGACCGTCGTCACGAAGCAGATCCCAGCAAAACAGCGTGGCCCGGCAGGATATGCGTTCTGGTTGACATTTTGGCATGATGCGTGTGCACCAGCGCTAGCAAGAGAGCAGCCTAGGATGTGAGTGTCTGTCACCTGAAGCTTGCCGATTGTTGGAGTTAATGCTGTGTCAAGGTTGCGCAGGCAAGACGACGACCATGACCTAGACGTTTCCCAGTTTTACGAAAGCAATGCGCATAGCAATCCAATTGGCGGTCTATTACAGGTAGGTAGTGAAATAGCTCTTTACCGTTCGTCCGACGACTGACACCTTCGCCTGCCATCTCTGCTGCGTCTCTTTAGCTTCAAGTGAGTCACCTGGTCACTCGCGCTTACCAGTTCTAGCTGAGTATCCCCTTCTAGCAATGGCACTCTTCAATCACCGCCCTCAGCCGAACATGCCGAGTGTTCGCACGCGGGCTCTATCTGCCGAAATGCGAGCGGCTGGGCGTGCCCATGTCGACGATCAAACTCATCGTGGATTCCCTGCAGTCCTGGAGAACGGAATTTCTGACAAAAGTCGGTGTGCCCACGGTGTGGCCCGAGTCGTGGGACTTTGTGGCTGCCGTTACTGCATGTGAGTCGAGTCGTTACATTCAGCATGTTATTCTGCCTGTTGCTAACCACCACAACCTAGGCTCGAGCGATCTTACTTACCATGCGATGTGGGTCGTCCTGGCGCAGACGTTGGACGAGTCAGGGATCTACGAGCTGCGGCAGATCGAGCGTGGGGATGCATTCGGGAGCACAATCGAGCTGCATCAGATGCGGGTGGATGCGGAAGCCATACGGCAGAAAATTAACGAAGAGGCGCTTCATGGCGCGCTCAGAATATCGGCGTTGGTACGGGCTCTGCATCTGTTGAATTGTCCGCCGCTTGAAAGCTAATTCGTGTGATATCAGGCGTCGGTGTTGACTGCCAACAGTTACCTGCGTCTAGATCCGTAGGTGGAACGTGCTGCATGTCGCGCTTGGGACCTTTTACTAACCCAGACTACGCGGCAGGAACGTACTCCTCGCCTCTATCCGGGAAGGGGGGAGGTACCTCGCGAAACTAGGACGCAAGGAAGTTCAGCCGTGTATTGCCGGACTGCGGCAGTGCGGAATATCATTCGAAGAGGGATTCGACCATGTGGAGGAACTGCAACGGATAATGGAGGATCGATCGATCCTCCACCAGGACCCGAATCTGGGTCGACAATCACCGTCGTTGAGCCATCGGTCGAGTGTGCCGATCAACATGTCTGCTTCGCCGAATGGGTACAGTCTGTCCTCGATGTCGAATCCCCCTCCTAGCGTGAGTCGAGGCGCACAAACGGCAAGTGTTCCCCCAGTACTGACTCATCTATCCCTGGTGCTTGATGTAGGACTTTGCATTCGCACTGGCCAGCAACCCACAGATCACGTCGGATTTCCCGTTGCCGTATCAGGACAATCATCAGCTCTTCAGCTATGGCGATCGCTGACACGGCATAGCGAGGTGGGGGTGAAGGGGGGGAGGGAACTGAGCATTATTGGAATGCGGGGCGGGTTGTGCTGGATACAAGATATAGCATGGGCCCGCATCCCCATGTATCGCTGGTTGTTGTCGTTGTAGCTTACAACTTGTAATGATGGAATGGCCTGCATGTCACGTGACCGGGAACGGCGTTGGCGTGGTTCAGCTGACTCGGCGTCTCGAGTCCTCTTGAAAGGAAACGGTTGCCATCGTCAGGAATGCTATACTGAGCCACCCGTCGCCGCCACCCGCCATGCATGACAGCACCATGCAGCTCGTGCCGGGCAAGGCCGTCGGAGAATTCCACCTGGGGGACAGCCTGTGGCACGTTCTCGAGACGATGCGAGCGAGCAAGGTCCGGTACGGCGGAACGAGCGTTAGGTGGGACCGCGAGGTGGGCTTTGAGCTACCGTAGTAATCCCCACATCACGCTGATTCTGTGTTGCATATAGGACCCTTGTTCTCCCGTCATCGTTGATGTCCCGCACGGGATCCGGCTTGTGTTCCCGTACACCCCGAGGCCGCATCAGCAGTTGCTGCAGATCATCACCATTCAGCTGGACGGTGACCGCGCGTTCCCACCAGGGTATGCCAAGACCGACAGTCCTTCAGTTCCTCCAACGAAGCGCACACATTCGGGGGGTCTTGCGATATCGTACAACGATCAACATCTCGTTTCCATCAGTTCCGCGGCAGGAGCTCGTCAACCCCTGACGCGGAGCAAACTCATCCACTCATTCGGACCGGCATTATCCCGACGTTCTGGCACACCATCATCATCCTCCGCCCCAGCGAAGGCGTCACCACCGCCACCACCACCACCACCATCATCATCATCATCGTCAAAGCGTTCGTCGCCGGTAAATACGTCGCGCGGCGGGGAACCAGAGATCCGCTATCCTGGCGTTGTTTTCCATTTACAGTCCACTACACAGGGCGCAGATGTCGTGAGCCGGATCACGGTTGTCCCACCTGGATGGGAGGTCTCGGGCCAGACCGAGAAGGTGCTGGAACAGCTTGAAGGGAGGATGAGACGGGAGGGGGAAGCTGGGGCGAAGGGTTCGATTGAAGTCGATGATCAAATAAGACGAGAGGGAACCATAGCACTGTGTGAGATTCGGGTAAGCTTTTACCCCCTAGCTGCTTTAAACAGCCATATGCTGACCCGCAACGCTCAGCCACGGCGAGGCGTACTCCTGCATATCATAACCCGCCATTCTGGTCCGCTGCCGACGCGTGTGCCGTACGAGGTCACGTTGCATCAAACGACAGCGCAAGACCTTTTATGTGATCTCGGGCCACCCACCCGTCGGTTTTGGAAAGAGGGCGATCGATTGGCAGGCAGGGATCCGGGGATGTCGTCCCAGTCCGGAGGGGATCAGTACGGGCAGCAGAGGGACACGACGAGAGGCTGTACGTTGATGCTTTCTCTGCGGGTTTGGCAAGATGCGTTTTCGCTCATTCCGGGGGGATGGATTGCCTTTCTGGGGGTCTCATAGGTTGGTGGAATTACTTTCATCTAGGCTTGGACTTTTTGGTTGAAGAGCAAGGACAAGGACGAGTGACCAAGATCATGGTGCATTCCAACATCGTATGTCCCGCCCCCGCTCCACCCGACGTTGTTCGACGAGTCACGCGGTATGCCCTACATTGCCTAACGTTCATCTTTGGTTCAGCCCGGGACCGCTCAGTTTCACACACATGCCCGCTGTCCATGGTGGATCCAAATACCAGCGTCATCATCGCCCGACAGCAAATACCTGTCACTCGAGAACACGTTGGAGGACTTTGCCGCTCATCTCGATTCTTCATCTGGGGGCAAAGAGCGCCCCGCCGCTGTGTCTGTGGATAACACTGGGCGGAGAAAGTCGGGTGCCGGGGCGATCGCGGACGGGAAGAACATGAACACGGTGTCGCTCGATAGGTTGGACGATACGTATATGGCCGGGTTACAAGAGATCGAACCGAGTCGTACGTCGGCGATTCCCTTTCTCCGTCTGATGCTCCGAGTTTTGATGGTGCGTTTCATTCGGCTTCTTTCAGGTCTCCTTGCGCTTGATGGGATGGTTTTGGAAGAGGCAGGAGGAGGGGGTATTACGAGTGTTCTTCTTTTTTGAGCGTCATCCAGCGGTCCGCCGTCTTGACGCACTGGCATTAGTGTACTTGGCATTCTAAGCGTTGTAGTGATATTGGAAGTCTCGTTGTATGCTGTGTGCAAATACCACCGAGTTATCTCCTGGCCGACTGGGGGCACTCTGGAAATACTGCATCTAGCGTGGTTCGCCCTTGTCGTCATCTTACTATCACCGGCGTCGGTGGGAAGAGCTGCGCGCGGTGGCGGCCCGGGCGGGGAGATGATATAACGACTCGGAGGGGATATGGGTGCAGTGGAGGCTGCGAGCTATTTCGGGCACGGGGGTATAGGGCACACTGATCTCGCCGTCTTGCACCAGTATACCACATGACACCCGCACGGGCCGGGGCTCCCATTCCAGCTCGAGTATAAGACCGCCGGGATGCCCCTCGACGGCGACGGGCCACCACCGCCCGCTCATCGACAAGTCATACCGTCATGCCGAGGCCCACCGCCCTTCTTCTCGCCTCCCTCGCCGCTTGTGCGGTCACGGCGTCTCCGCTGATCTCCCGCTCAGGCCAAACTTGCGCTCTCAAGCCTCTTGGGCCGGGCAACGACGATGCCCCCCAGATCCTGCAAGCAATGGAACAGTGCAACAATGGCGGCACCGTCGTCCTTGGCGCTGCCGGTGATGTGTTCAATATCAGTCAGAGGATGACTTGGAACTTGAACAATGTTGGGATCGAATGGAACGGGATTCTCAAGGTGAGCGGCGAGACCCGTCATGAATGACTGACTGGCTGGAGCACTGATATGACCAGTCATGTTGGTTATCTTGCAGGCAAACCCGGACATCCGTAGGTTACGAACACACTTGCTACAACGTTGCACTGACAGTTGTCAATTGATTTCTTCGGAACCACTTAACCAGATTAGTGAGTTTCACATTGGTACTCCGCCCCCAGCGACACTTCTAACATGGCTTGCCCTCAGCTGGTTAAACAAGAGTAACACCTATCAAACCGAGATCCAGAGCCAGGCCACTTCCCTCATCATCTCAGGGCACAACATTCAGATCGACGCCCATCAGACCGGAGGCGTAGACGGCTCCGGACAGGTCTTTTGGTCCTACTATTTCAACCCGGCCAACAATATCACCAAGAACGACGGCGACGGGCGGCCGATTGCGTTTACCATCCAGCATGCAAGTAATGTGGTCGTCAAGGATTTCCACATTTGGGAGCCGATTCTTTGGTCGAGTCTCATTGATGCGAGCTATAACGTGACGTTGGATGGCAGTAAGTATATCGTACCGCCCTACTTGGCGCGGTCTGATCGCTGATACGTCATGTCGTAGTGGTCATCAACGCCACTAACACTGATCCCCTTGGCGCCGGAAAGAACTGGACCCCGAACACGGACGGCTTCAACACTTTCCGATCGGACACCATCACCTTTAAGAACTGGAAGGTCATTTGTGGCGATGACTGCGGTGTACGTCTTCATGCTGCATCTTCCATCTTCGTTCTTCTATGCCGCTGACGTTACAATCGACGGCAACAGGCGATCAAGGGCAACTCGACCAACATCTACGTCAAAGACTTTGCATGTTTCGGCGGCAACGGTAAGCCCGCCATGGGTATGCGCCACCAAATGTGCTGTGCCAAATCACTTACACGTATTCTGGATTCCTACAGGTTTCGCCTTTGGCTCGCTTGGGCAGTACGAGGAGCAAGAGGATATCGTGGAGAACGTGTATATCGAAAACCTGGCCGTTTCCCGGATCGACTCCCGTGTGCAACCCAACATGGGTAATGGAATATACATGAAGGTACGTCGTCCATCTTCTTGCATTGCTGATGTCCAACTCACGACCTCTTGTGAGCGATGCCAGACCTGGGTCGGTGTGAAGAACGGAGAACCTCCTATTTCCGGTGGGGGCGGAACTGGCCGAGTGCATAACGTTACAGTAAACAACCTGTTTGTGGGGAATGCGACTTATGCGTTCCAGTTGTACCAGACTAGTGGATCGGCGGGAACCACCAGTGGAATCCCGGGAGCAGGGGCAGACAAGTCAGTACTCGTTTTCCTACACCTTCACATGGCACGAAACATGCTCATCAGATGAAATGATCGAGTAGGAACACGTCGACCTTGCAGTTTTCCGACATTACGTTCAACAACGTGTTCGGACTTGCCACCCAGCCAAATGTGATTTCCGTCGGCTGTTCACCTTCGGCACCTTGCCACGGGGTGAGTGCACAAACGTGATTGAAGGAGGGAATGTGTCGCTGATGGCCATAGTGCATTTGTCAGATCACGTTCAACAATGTCGCGGTCGCGGTTAACAATGGCTCCGTGCCGCGCTATGTTTGCAGCGGAAACTCGGACGGGCGTTTGTTCGGGATTGACCAGACGTGCACCTAAGGCCTTACCACCCGACGAAGCGCAAAATGCAGATTGACAGAAGGCTGCTGGAGATGTAATACGAAACATAGTGCCGACTTCTCTCAGAGTATAACCGTAACATAAGGATATCGCACGCAATGAATAAGATTCGATCAACTATCAACAGTAGCTGGAAGCTACGGGCATAGATCTTCGCTTGTAGTTGAAGGAGAAAGTCGGTCGTCGTCGTAAACGCGTCAAGTGGTTGGCGATATGACAAATCGGTTCATGGATAGTACAAAGGCGCAGAGCCGCCGTACTCTTGTCAATTGTCGCCATCACCTACTTTGCTCGTCATCGCTTGCCATCAGGCGCATCTCCACCTGCTCACTGACATCTCGATATGCATCGTCGTGCTTTTTACCAAAGTGAAACACATGCCCGCGCACCTGGTAAAGGTAGGTCGAGTAGGTAATACCCTGATAGAAAACAAGAAGAAGGCCGCGTGAGCTGTTCAGGCCTATCAACGCTACGCACGGCACACTCACAGCCACGAAGACGGCCACAAGGCTAATCACCGCAGTCCACTTGAACTGCTCCGGCTTGTTGAAAACGAGCACGACGAGGTACTTTACCAGATCAAACCCATTCTCCATCGTTACCTGCATCGCGGCAAACTCTGACCGTCTCGGGTGATGCTCGAGCGCGACGAGCAGGGATTGCAGTTGCACGAGGTCGAAGCAGTACAACCACAATCGGGAGAGGGAGAGCGCGAGGAAGAAGATGAGGGTGTTGGTAATCGACGCGAGGCTGGAGGTGGCGGCGGACGGACCGGGGCCAATGTACAGACATAACACGACAGGAAGCAGACTCGCGATCTCGCACCTGCACGCGCGCGCCGTAGCGCGGGGGAATCAGGATCCCAGGTGCCCTATTTCCCCGGGGGAGATGAGCGGGAAATCCTCACCAGATACTCCAAGCGCCGGCTCTTACGAGCCCGACCTTGCGCTCGAGCACGGGCATGACGGCCGTGCCCAGGAGCCCGGTGGTCACGGATACCCCGCGCATGACGGCGATGAACAGGTCGGAGAGGTTGGCTTCCGATTTTAGGTAGCTGATGAGGATCGATTCGAAGCTGAGCGTCGTCAAGTACAGGCAGGATCTGTGGTGGCGAGCATGAGGATTGGATCGTTTGCGTTGGGGTGCGTGAGTAAAGGGACTTACATTGAGATTGAACCTGGGAGGTCGAGGCCATCGACGAGGATTAACGGTGCGCTATGGTATGGAGGCATGGTGGGATGGACAGGGGAATCACGTACTAAGAAACACGGGCATCTTGCGGAACTCGTTCCATTGTCCCAGGGCTTTGTGTACCGGGCGTAGGAATCGTCCGCGTGTCCCGAGTTGCTGCGACGGGCGGGTGTTTGTCTCGGTGGTTTCCTGCTGGTCAAGAGGCGCATATAAGTGTTCCGAGGATGTCGAGTCTTCTTCAAGCGGCGTTGACGATAATCGCTCGTGCCCGCTCTCAAGCGGCTCGGCCAACCCGCTCCCTGGCCTCCTGTACACCTCTTGCTCCTCCAGCACCGTGAACTTGCGCCATACCATCCCGATCCACATGACCTCGGCCACCAACGTCATTCCGGCCGTTCCTAAGAGAATTGCAGAGGCCGCTTGGTATCCGACTGTGGTGGTTAATAATGATATAAGCAAAGGCGATAGCAATTTACAGATTAGGGTGATTCGACGGAGGCTGGTCGTGAGAAACGTTAGCAGGTGGTTTGGCTCTCCGGGAATTGATGATGATGACGAGGATGCATGAGCGGAAGCCGAGTGGCTGGAGATGACGAGCACCCAGTCCCGGCATACGGCCAGATCGATGCCCGTGGTTGATATTCTACCTCCCGAGGCGGATATGGTAAGCAGGAGGATGAGGGGCCATGGGATTGCGACACCGCTCGTGTCTGGTGAGTTGGGTGGCGCGCGGCGGAATAGAACAAGGAAGATAGCGTAGCATAGGGACTGGCATATCTGTCCATCGCCCGACAATGCTCAGCGCCCGAGTCTGCCCATAACCGTAGCAAAGTGAGACCGACCTTTTGCACAAAGATCAGTCTCCTGACGAACGAGCAGCGGGGCTCAGTGTCGACTTTGTGACCGATCCATGTGGTCGCTGATATCGCAGACACAGTGATGCCGAGACCGAGGAGCGAGGCGGGGAGGAAGGAGGTCGGGTAGAGGGTGATCAGGAAGAGGTAAGCGGCGAATTCTGTCTCTCGGCGGGGCAGGACCAAATGATCAGAAAGGAGCGGATCCGGTGTACAACGGCCGATGCGGACTTGCCCAAGCTTTGCTCGCCCCACGCACTGTAGAGACGCGCCGCCGTCAGCGGACCTGGAGGACTTGCCTGCGAGCGGGGGAGAGCTTACCTGCTCGAATGCTGGAGCAAGAGACAGGCGAGGGCGGCCTTGGAGACTGGGCCTGGTGCGAGTGCCATCCGGGCTGGCGGGGCGGATGGGCGGCGTACCAGGGATACCGGGCGGGGGCGGAAGCAGGCAGCTTTATCCCCGCCTTTCTGTCCAATACAGTGCGGAAATTACGGACCGTGAGATCGGCAGTCAGGCGCATCACGTGCGTGGGGAACGCCGGGAGTTCGCCCGATAGCGGACATGCGCTCTCGCTGTCCGTGCCCCCGGCTGGCTAGCTGTCTAGCTCACGCTCGGCCTGTCATATCGCAACGGCAGTCACTTGCGTTTCCCCCCCACCCCGACCCCGGTCCAGACCTAGAGATCCATCTCGTTCGTTACCTACTGACAGTACAAACCCTGCAAAGATGTCGACTGAAGCTCGTGAGAAGCCCGTTTTGGATGATACCCGAGATGCGAAAAAGGCAAAGACGGGAGCGAGCGAGGGGAAAGTCAAGCGTGAGTCGGTGTTTCGTCCATCGTTGCTTGGGTTGTGCTCATCGACCTCGTCTGTTCTGCCTCCCAGACAAGGTTTGCTTGATGTAAGCCCGCACAGCTTCGTGTTACAAGGTAGAGGCTGATTAGAAATCCTCCTCGGGCAATCCTACATACAGCGTCCACGATGGTTGGGGTTTATCCGACACCGAGGAGGGAAACGCTGTCTTCCACGGCGACACCACCAACATGGACCACATCCGTGACAACCACAACTACACCGAGTTGGAGGCTCATGGACTTGCCGTCGGGTTGAAGGAAGGGTTGATGGGCAACTCTGAAGTTGGGTACGTCACCGGAGTTCTTCGAGCGGACGGTCAAACCCTGGATCTTTCACCATGATCCGTGCTAACCCCCTGCCCCTTCTCCCCCGCTCCATCTATCCCTTCAGCCACTTGAACATCGGTGCCGGTCGAATCGTATGGCAGGACATTGTCAAGATTGACCAGAGTGCGCCTTTGCTCCATCTTTGCTCTTTTCCCTTCACCTCTGACGTTACCTATCACAGCCATCAAGAGGAACGAGTTCCACAAGACTGAAAAGATCATCGAGTCGATGGAACACGCCAAAGCCAACAACGGCCGACTGCACCTTCTCGGTCTCGTCTCGGACGGCGGTGTGCACTCGCACATCGGACACTTGTTCGCCTTGCTCAAAATGGCCAAAGAACGCGGTGTTCCCCGGGTCTTTATCCACTTTTTCGGTGACGGTCGAGACACCGCTCCCCGATCCGCTTCCATCTACGCCAAGCAGTTGCTGGATTTCATCAAGGAGAACGGCGTCGGAGAATTGGCGACCATCGTCGGTCGGTACTACGCCATGGACCGTGACAAGCGATGGGAGCGGGTAAAGGTCGCCGTCGACGGACTCGTGGGCGGTGTCGGTGAAAAGACGGATGATCCGATCAAGGCGATCGAAGAAAACTATGCAAAGGATGTTACGGATGAGTTCTTGAAGCCCATCATCTGCGGTTCCGAGGACAGTCGAATCCAGAGTGAGTTGGACTGACAGAGAGTGTGTGTGTTTGATTATCGTGCTCGACTGACTGTACCCTCTCGCCGCAGGCGGAGATACCTTGTTCACCTTCAACTACCGATCCGATCGTGTCCGAGAGATCGTCAGCGTCCTCGGTCTGCCCGACAAGCCGATGGAAGTCACCGTTCCTGATAACTTGGTAAGTCGCCCTTGATCTAGCTACGCTTTGTCGTTCTCAGAGCACTCATGATATGCCCTTGTCTGCGGTAGCACATCACCACCATGACTCGATACAATGCCGAGTTCCCGTTCCCCATCGCATTCCCTCCTACAAGCATGACCAACGTCTTGGCTGAATGGTTGGCCAAGCAAGGTGTCAAGCAATGCCATGTCGCGGGTGAGTTTTTCATCTTTGACTTGTCCTTGATCCGTCGCGACTTACCGGTGCCATGCATCAGGGGGCCGCCCCCCCCCACGCCCCCCCACAACAAAGACAAGGTAGACGCGAGGGAGGGCGGGGGAAAGCGGAGGGGGG
>JABRPJ010000075.1:0-71012 GCA_013461525.1 Naganishia randhawae
GAGACTCTGGCAAGAAGGGTTCGAGAGGCCAGCTTGACGAGTTGGACTTGGACGGGTCGCCGGTAATGACGAATGAGAGCAGGAAAGATAGATGATCTGGAAGTCGCTTGTCTTAGCGCTGGGACTCGGTGCCCAATCTGTAGCTTTAATCCATCCAGGGTGGCTTCCGTCAGGATAGACCATGATATGATGTCCGAGTACTCGCCCAGCGACATGAGCTACCACATGCCAGGTGGACGGCAGGCAGGGCAGTTCACGAGCACGCGCGTCAACGTGATTCGTAAGACGACCGATCGCGTTCCTGAGCTTCCACCACCCCGTCTCACATCATTCATTCTTCCAGTTCGCTTTCTCTCCGACCTGGCAGTGGTCTTCAGCCAACGTACGCTTTTCCTCGGCCCGGCATATAACGCGATCAGACGGTGCCTGATCGCCTGCGACTCCGTCCCTTAGTAAGCCATAGCGATGAGGCACGCTCAGCTGAGAGCTTGCAGCTGGCCTCTAGCCTTGCTACTCCTCGCTGCAACATTCGCATCCACCACCCTCGGCGCAAAGCATGGCGATTTCAAGACGTGTTCGCAATCTTCCTTTTGCAGACGGCTTCGGAGCCTATCGGAACGTTCGACAGTTACTGGATTCCATTCCCCGTACTCCCTTGAACAAGGCCGACAGAGCGTCATCCCGCAACAGGACGGCGCTTCGTGGACATTCCCCCTCAACACTGAACTGTATCCAGATATCAAGTTCGCACTTACGGTTGACTTTCTCGAGAAGGGAGATGGTATTGCCAGACTTCGTGTGGATGAGGTAGACTCCAAACTTCCCTGGAAACGGTACAACGAGGCTGCGAAATGGGCTTTGGTAGATGAGCTTCCGGCTTTGACGTCTATTGGAAACGTCCGGAAGCTCTCGTCAAAAGGCCGAACTTCATTCGAGTACGGTCCCGGACACGCTCTGGAGCTCGTCATCGACCATTCTCCGTTCAAGGTGACATTCAAACGAGATGGAAGCGATGTCATGTACATCAACGAACGAGGTCTCTTCCATATGGAACACTTTAGATCAAAGGAGGAACAGCAAGTCGTGGATGGTGCTGCCGGTGCAGAGAGCGGCCAGCAAGTGTTTTCTGCCAAAACTTCGCACAGGGACACAACATGGTTCGAAGGTGAACCCGATGGTGAATTGTGGGAGGAAAAGTTCAGCAAATGGACAGACTCGAAGCCGAAAGGTAAGCATTGGCCCGTCGCTACCAAGGACCAGGGTCGTCAACCGTTATTCTTAGTCCTCTTCTATCTCAGGCCCCGAAGCGTTCTCCGTGGATATTTCGTTCCCAGGGGTCGAGCACATCTTCGGACTCGCTGAACATGCCTCGCCGCTTTCTCTCCCATCCACCGAGTAAGGAAATTCGTCACGAACTTTAATCTAGCACGAAAATTCATTTATCTGACTTGCATATCTGACATAGTGGCGGACGCTACACCGAGCCTTACCGACTATGGAACGTCGACATCTTCGAATACGAATACGATTCGACCATGGCATTGTACGGAGCCATTCCACTGGTACACGCTCAGAACGCGAAGCACTCGGTCGGATTGCTGTCCCTCGTGGCGTCGGAAACACTCGTCGACGTCACGCATCCCAAGAGTGGTGTACAAACTCATTGGATGTCAGAGTCAGGTATCATGGATTTGTTGATCCTTCCTGGTCCCGATCCTGCGGCCTTGTTCAAACAATACGCAAGTCTCACTGGCACAACGGATCTCCCTCCCCAATGGGCTCTGGGATACCACCAATGCCGATGGAACTACATTGATGAAACGGATGTGCTGGAAGTACAACGGCGATTCGATGAAGAGGATATCCCTCTCGACGTTACTTGGCTTGACATCGAATATGCGGAGGAACACAGATACTTCGATTGGGATAAGAAGCACTTCCCTGATCCTCAACGTATGCAGAACGAAGTGGGCGCTAAAGGAAGAAAGGTACGTTGCAACCCGTTCACAGGAAACAGGATACCTTTTCTGAAACTTTCTTCTTTAGATGGTCGCCATCGTCGATCCCCATATTAAGCGAACGGACGACTTCAGGATCTACAAGGACGCTCAAGAAAAGAACGTTATCACCAAGAAATCGGACGGTACGACAAACTTCGAGGGATGGTGTTGGACTGGCAGCAGTGTGTGGGTGGACTTCTTCAACCCTGCGTCCTGGTCATGGTGGAAAGACATGTTCACGTTCAACGTTTGGAAGGTAAAGTTACCTTATTCGTCTCTCACTGGTTGAGCATACAGCTGGATTGTTTCTCCCTTACTCACCCTAGGACTCCACCAAGTACCTTTTCATCTGGAACGACATGAACGAACCGTCCGTTTTCGATGGGCCAGAGATTACCATGCCAAGGGATAATGTCCATCATGGCGGTTGGGAACACCGGGACGTACATAACATTAACGGCATGATGTTCGTAGGTACACGCTCGCTACACAAGCCTTTAGGGCGGGCTCACTAAAGGTCAATGACCGCAGCATCGAGCTACCCATGATGCGCTTGAGGCACGGGAGGAACCCGCCAAGAGATCATTCGTTCTATCGCGAAGCTTCTACGCAGGATCACAGCGTTACGGTGCCATTTGGTGAGACTACTGAAGCCCACGGGAAACTTTATTGACTAATTCTTCCACCTATCCTCTCGACCATCTATAGGACTGGAGACAACATGGGGACTTGGGGTGAGCCGAGATTGTACTCCACACGCTAAAGCCGTGACTGATTGCAAGTATTCGTTCCTACAGATCACATGGCAGGTGAGACTTCGATGTTGCTCTCGCTCAATATTTGCGGGATGACTTTTTGCGGCGGTAGGTCCACTAAAGCATTCAGATGTCTACGACGTATCCGCTGATCGCGATTTCAATACTTTTAGCCGATGTGGGCGGTTTCTTCGGCAATCCCACCCCTGAGATGCTCATACGTTGGTATCAAGCTGGAGCTTTCATGCCGTTCTTCCGAGCGCATGCCCACATCGACACCAAGCGAAGGGAGCCTTACCTGTACGATGAGCCGTACAAGGGCATCATGAGGGAAACCATTCGCCTGCGGTACACCATGCTTCCGATCTGGTATACTGCCTTCCATGAGGCCAGTCTGACAGGAACCCCCACAATGAGGTAGGTATCCGTGCTTTGGTATCGACACATCATACGCTAATGAGCTCTATTTAGACCGCAATATGTCGTTTTCCCCAAGGACGAGAAGGGCTTCGCGATCGATGACCAATATTATATCGGAGGATCAGGTTTGCTCGTCAAGCCAGTCACTGCTCCTGCCGTAGAAAGCTCCGAAGTTTACCTGTCTGACAACCAGGTACGCCTACAGCCTTATTATTCCCTTTGCAGTAATTTGCTGATTTGCTAACTGTTCCCCAAACGCAGCCATACTATAATTACTTTGATCACCACATGTATGCTGCTTCGACGACAAGGCGGCATGTTACCGTTCCTGCGCCGCTCGAAAGCTTCCCTTTGTTGGTCCAAGGGGGAAACATCCTTCCCGTCCGAACCCGAGCTAGACGCGCTTCAACTCTGATGTGGCGAGATCCCTTCACACTAGTAATTGCCCTTGGTCGAGAAGGCTCCGCGAAGGGAGAGCTGTACCTGGATGATGGAGAATCCTTCGACTACCGGAAGGGTGAATACGTTTGGAGGGGATTCAACGCTGTATCCAGCAAAGGGGAGACAACCTTGACTTCGTTCAGCAAGGTGGAGGAGAACGGTACCGACGTGTCGACGTCTCCAGCAAACGACAACACCTGGGCGAGCAAGATCGGCGATGTGCGGGTAGAGAAAGTGGTCGTGCTCGGAATGCAAAAACCGCCATCAAAGGTCTGGGTGGATGGCGAGCCGGGCGAACTATACTGGGACTGGGAATACGGCAAGGCTTCCAACGGCAAGTCTGATGGCCAAGCCAGCAAACTTACCATTAAGAACCCGGATATCAGAATCATCCGTGAATGGAGTATTCGAATCGCTTAGGCTAATGCAAGGTAGAGGCGGCTATCGACCCGGCTTAGCAACGTTGTACGCAGCGAGAGACTAGATATTTATGTCCTTCACCCAAGCTATTCCGCTGTCAGCGAACTCGGGTTGTCGAGCTTTTCGCAAAAGCCTCAATCCAGCGATAACTCGGGCCGGTTTTGAGACCGCCAAATTCTTTCAGACCATAAGAGCTACATTCTAACTTGCGCATGCGGAGATACATCGCATCTAGTCCAATGGTGCGGACTATCGATCAAACTAGGTTACTAATGGTGATGTAGGACATAACTGCGCCACACAGGGAGACACAACTATATGACGGAAAATAGTTATACCAGAACGGATACCTGGCTGAGGTGGCTAGCATCATACGCTTTGTTCGCCCCTCTGTCGGTCCTGAGAACTTTAATGACCGTGACTGAATAAGAAAGGAAAGGAGGTAGGTGTCAGCTTGCGTCTCTATCCGATCGTGAGGTCGGGATGCTGGACATCCATCCCAGACCGAGGAAAAAACAAACGTACACCTGAATCTTCTCCTTTGCATCCCGCTCGTTCACCATTCCGGTCGAAATCAAAAACTCTCGAATCTTGGCTCGCTGGTCACCCTGCAGCTGGATAACTTGACCGAAGTTCTGCTTGGCCTTGTTGGTGGGCTCCGGGGTACCTTCTTCATCCGCTTCTTCGGATGAAACGACTGTGCCATTGCATGCGAATTCCTACGAGTGCCATTAGAATGAAGCGAGGTGAATTCTCGCAAACATTTCAGGTAGCGCTTTAATCCTATTTACCTTCTTGAAAGCCTTCAACACCTTCTTAGCATCGTATGCCTTGTCGAGACCCTGCACGGTCGTCAACATCTTTCTACCATTTCGCTGCTGGATTCCTATTTGCGGAAAGGAGGTCAGGATGAGATCACGCGGGCGACTATTCGTCGTCCATAATTAAGGAACATGCTCAACGTACGGATATGAATCTTGTCTGATCCTCTAGGTTCTTCGTGAACGGGGGTACCGGCACCCGAGTTTCCACCAAAGTCGGCGTCGGCGAAGGGGTCTGGGGGAGACATGATACAATTGAGATTGTCGTAACCACGGTGAGCAAAGAGATCAGGTCCACTTCTTACATTCGACTTACCTCGGCTGTTCAAGTTGAGCATGCCCCCGGCGGGGGCAAGCTTCTTTTTAGCTTGAGTGGCGTCCACTTTGCTGGTTTCTTTGGGCGGCAATATCATTATAGACGCGATGTCGAACGAGGGAGAGCAAGCAGACGCAGAGAGGAATTGGCACAGGGGCAATCAGACACGGAGACGTTCTCTGTCGTGTAGTTCCCTGGCAGACCACAGGCAGAAGATCACGAAAGATCGCGTGACACTGGGAATAGGTGGAGAGGAGAGATTTGAGTGGGGTTGAAACACGACTCACGTTCTGCTGCTGACATTCAAGGAGAGGGGAAACGCGGGTTGTGCGTAGAGTGAGAAAGCAGGGGGTTGGAGTTTGCTTGTTCCCGCAAGTGTTTTACTGGCGGTGCCGGCCTGAGCGGACGTTGCTATAGCAGCATCAGCAGCGACGAGCTGTCACCATGTCCCACCGAAGGCAAAGGAGCCGCGAGCCGAGCATCCAGTCACGTGACTGAGCGGTGTGAGAGCGCGGATGCAAATTATTTCTGGCATAACTGGTGGGCGTAGTTGACTGGGTTTTAGGCGGTTAGAATGACTTGTTGTCTGTAATCTGGTTCATCCACCTCGATTCACTTTTCATCCTGATCCATATGGCTCCCGGAGAATCATACAGGGGGCGAGGAGGCGGTAGGGGCGCTCGTGGCGGCCGAGGCGGGTCCGGAGCCGGGAGGGGACGAGGAGGATTCAAGGTCGGACCTTCCCATGCGCCAAGCAATGCGTATCTAGGTAAAGGTACAGCGGCAGTCTCAAACATCTACATTACACAACCAGCTCTAATACTACTCATCGACGGATGTGCTATGTGTGCTTTCTGTTTCACTCCTCCATAGCTAAGAAAATCAAGCAGGATCTGATCGATCGGGCACGTATCAAGAAATCATTTGCCAAGACGCTCAAGAAAGAAGGCCTCACCTCGGAACGACTAGGAAGCTCGGGGAACGCAACTGTGCTGGGTACGCGAGCCAATGGATATGGACAGCAAAGAGACAAGGTCACGGAAAGCGACCGTCAGGATGGACGCGTACGTAACGCTGTGGATGGTGACATGAGTGGCGACAACGACGATCTATCGCTTGCGGAATCAAGCGCTGCCGACTTGATCCATTCCCATGATGATGACGACGACGAGTCCCTGGATTCTGACGAGGACGATTTCGAAGAAGACGAGAATCTCGCGGAGCTTCGTAGAAAGATGAAGGGAAAAGGTCGTGACGAAGGACACGACGAACTTTCAGATGCGCGAGGGGATCAACCTCAAGGTAGTAGGCAGCAGCAACGGCGGAACGAAAACCCTGTCGGCAGATTTAACTCGGGATCTGGACCCTCGGCTCAATCAACCCATGGCTCAATGAATGCTAGACCTCATGGCCAATCTCGCCGTGAAAATCCCCAAAAGAATTCCCGCCAGCAACCGCAGCAGCAGCAGAACATGGAATCCTCTGCCAGGGTGCTCACACAAGAAGAGGCATCGTCGATCAGAGAGCTTAAGCGACAGGCATACCTCGGCTTTCGACCTGGCACATCGGTCGTTGCCCATCCTTCGAGAACTAGAAAACAACATCAACAGCAAGAACGTCGTGATAACCCTACGTCCTGTTCCGCAACCGCGAATGCCGGAAAGACCGTTAATACCAAGAACGTTCATGCCAGTCGGACCGCTGCTGTGGCTACTAGCAAGACTCATGCATCGTCGACGTCGACCAATGCTGGAAAACGAAGAGATGGACGACCGAATTTGAATGCTCGAATGGGGCTTTTACTGGAACAGATTCAGAGGAGCAAATAGGCCTGTTCTACAAATCATTGTGTTCTTGTAAATCATACGTTGTAGGGTAACACATCATGGTAGTCTTCGTTTGTGGCCATATAGGTGAACGAGATGTAATGATTCGTCTCGTTGGAAATTTGGCGGAATGAGGACATCAGAGGAATTTATGTGCGTCAGTGGCCAGATGTTCTCTCTGTTGTGACTTGTTATTGGACCCCAAACTTTTGCTGGGAGTTATGACCTCATAACTCTTATTGGGGACGCGAAATCTCGTTGATCATAACCTTCTCAGCGCTCAGAACGCCTCCGAGGAATGATTACCCAAATCAGCTCGACGTTCTATACACTTTGTCATTTCAAGCATATTCTTCTATACAAAATATCCAAACACACACTTCGTGCTCCCTTCAATCCCATAGGTCAAACTAGACTCTACGACGCGGACATAGTCGTCGCGTCTTAGCCAGCTAATGTATTCATCGATTCCGCTTGACAGAGTCGACGAATGGCATCGTACTTAGTACCCTCCAGCAGCAGGAGCCTTGTCGCCTTCCCTTCTCAAAGAAAGTAAAAGCTCTTTCATCCTCTGCAAATCGGAACCACCCGGGGCAGAAGGGCGCAATGTTTTGGATTCTATAGGATTGGAGTACGAGTATCAGCAGTTGGATTCCTTGGGAGCCTTTTAATCTAAAAAGAGTGAAACGTACGGGAATTCGCCAGCTCGATGATATCGGTGACTCTTTCCCAGCTGGTGCCTTTCGATATTCCTTCCTGGAGTTCTTGGAGGAAGGCTGACTCGTCTTCCCTACTCAGGGTAATCATGGTTAAAGTGTGTTGGAAAGGGCAGTAGAGGCAGACGGAGGGCACGTCGTATCAGCGGACATGTTGATTGCCGACAATTCTTCATGGAATGGTGGAGGTAGCGGATAACAGTCAAGGAAAGACGAAACTCACTTGTTCTTTCTGATGTTCTTCTCTTTTTCGGCATTGTAATTTTCGTAAAAGGCATCAATCGCCTTTTCAGCCTTAAGCACCACCTCTTCCTTCTTCCTTTTACTTTCTTCGTCTCGTTTCTTAATCTCGGCCTGCTGCTTTTCGCGCCATTGACGAATCGGTTCCGTATCTTCCTCGGATTGCGCAGCGGCAGTGGTGTTGAACGATGGACCGGGAAGGATAGTGTTGTATCCACCTACAGAGGTTGTATCGTTGGACGCGTAAGGTTGAGATGGGTAAGGAGTAAGTCCGTAGGGAACGGCCTGTACAATGGTAAAACGAGATGAGAGGTTTAGCGATACCGTTTAGGCATCACGACCTGTTCTGTCAGGGGTGACGCCAAACACGTACAGACGGGGCGATTGCTTCGACCTCTTCAGGCCTAATATCCGGGAAAGCAGTTTCAAACTTTTCCCTCTCTTCGTCGTTCTTCTCCCCTGTTCCCGCATGTCCTGTCACTCGAACCTCCTGCTGCTGACCTGAACCGAATCCAACAGAAGATGAGTCCATCATGTCCAAGGAAGGGAAAGCGTCGATCCCAGACGGGCCGGTCGGTTCAACATCGTTGTCGTATGATGATTCTTTGGCTGGAGCGGATGTGGGAGTAGCGCCAAAATCTGCGAATTCGTCCAGTCCCGATGCAGCAGCGGGTTGTGTGGTCGATTCCGAGACGTTGCCCCCACCAACAAACAAGTCTGCATCTTCACCTGTTTGTGAATGATCAGGGTAAGTGGATCGGTAACTAGACTGCATGTAGCGCCGCAAAACGCAGGTCCGTAAAGGGACATTGTTTGGAGACCATGGTATGGAAAGACAAACCTAGAGCAGCTCGTTCTCGTGCCAGATAGGCAGCGACTTCGTCGTTTTCGTCGTTGGCAGCCATTGTTGCAGTATCGGTATTATTAACGCTGTATTGTGGTACTACAAGGCTCCTGAGCGTTGGTTCCAGCGTATATCAAGCTCGAGGTGATGATGTGATGCCCAGCCATCCGACGTGTCGCCGGCCACGGACATCTTCCGCTGTGTCTCCGCGGGGATGTAACCGAAGACAGCTCCGAAGATTCAAAGTTCGAGATCGCTTCATTCGAATGAAACTAGTGCAGATTCTGCTCTTCGAATCCGTCCTACCGCTCTGTAGTTCGTCTTCGCTACTGCTCAAAGATGTCTCTCTGCGCCACTTGTCGCCGCCACGGACTCTCTGCCACTTCTGCAAAGAGCGCTCTAGGGTCAATTCAACAAACCCGTTCTACCTCGTCACTGCACAAGACCGCTTGGCCGTCGAAAACCCATCTTCGTCCAAAGTCCCGTATTCCGAACCCTTTGCCCGCGATCTACCCTCAGCTCGTTATTCTCTCCGATGGCTCCTCATTCACGCAGTATACCACCGCCCCTTCTCCCGCTGTATACCGACTTACGCGGGATGTAACGAACAACCCGCTGTGGAATCTCAACAAGGATGGAGGAATGGGGAGGAGAGGCGATGGAGAAGAAGATGGTGGAAGGTTGGCAAGGTTTAGGCGTCTCTATGGGGAATCATCATCGACTGCGTCCTCTTCGTCCACAACTACGGCTTCTTCCATATCCGAGCGGAAATCATCCGCAAATGCCGCACCGTCTCCGACTGCAGGACTCTTTGAGGCTTCCGATCTTGACTGGATGTCTTCAGAAGCAGGCAAGGCAGAGAAGGTGTCTGCAAAAGAGATGGCTGGACCGCAAAAGGCTGGTAAAGGCAAAAAGAAGTAGATACCCTAGTGCGAGAGTGGTATTGAAGAATCACAAGATGTAAGTCGGTATTTGATAATTCGCATATTAGAGCTGTTCCTTTCGAGCTTTTCCATGCTCTGACCCAGTAAACTCATTGTTATGTATTTTTTCGTCTCTCGAATGCAATACAGTACCCAGTGTCCCCTTCGCAACAACGGCGACCAACCATCTGCTTTGACATATCCGATGAGTACGCAGAGAGAGGTGGTTTGACTCGGATGGGAATTGGAGAGTTTTGGAGGGGAGTAAGAGCCGATTTGCGTGGTTCAGGATATCGGTACATCGTGTCAGCTAGTATCTCGTATATAGTCTCGATCTATAGGAATGCAGCATAGACTTCTATGAGGATGGCGCCCTTTTCCGCTCCCAGCCGTCTTCGTCGCCAGCTATACCACTCTGAAGTGTGTCTTTTGCCATATTATTATAAGAACGACTTGCAGATCGTTTCCATCGTCCTTCATTCCCTTGACCTTGAAGGGGAACAGTCAGCCTGTGCTAGATCTTTCCCAATATCACAGAGTGGCCTCATGTCGCCCTTAGTTCAGTCATGCGCGAGGAACGTCGTCCATAGATTCCTCGACGACACCTGCTCGTGAATGGTTCTGAGGTTGCCGCAACGGTTCTTGCTTCAGCGCGTACTTGAAACAGCAGAGAAAGATGGAACGGGCCTCTCAAAGATTATAGGTTTGTCCATACAACGGACGATTCACTCAATGTCTTCCCTAACTGCTCGAGGTTGTTTTACAGGCGCTGCTGATGACTGCATAAAGTAGTGCCGTTTCCTCCATCTAATGTATTACAAGATTTCCCCTGCTTTGGGTCAGTTACTGTGTTTGGACTCGTTGCCAATATCCATGGAAGGATGTGGCCTTATTAAGTCACAACGGTACCGTGATAGCTTCTGATACACTGTCATTCTAGAGGGAAGTCGCCGAAAGTGTCTTGATAGCTTTGTAGCTAATCAGCGTTGGTGGGTTACTTTCGCGATGATCTCCTGCGAGGACGCTACGGTGAAGTCAACAATGGTAGCGGGCTTTGCGAGTACCGCTATCCCGGTGCATAGATTCACGCCTCCAGTCCCACCGCTTATTAGATCGCCCTCTTCGAGGAATATTGCAACTTTGGAAGGACTTGAAGCGATAGAGGAGTCAGAGGTGCAATGTAGGTATCGTAACAGTACCAGGCATGGCAACCCTGCTGGTGATGGCGTTGCTCTTTAGAAAGTCAACGGGCTGGGCCGTCTTCGGTGGATAAGGGTGCGTCTGCGAACAAGTTATCAAGCTGTCCGTGATGACAGGCTATGCTTGATCAAACATCGACACGCTTTCGATAATCCTTCCATACCTTTTTGTCTTGAGACACGCGCACAGACCCACAAAGCTTTGATCCCGCACAGCTTCCGATCACGAGCAAGTCAGAAATGTTGAGGCACTTTCCAATCCGTCAAAAAGTAAACACAAACACAGACGCTGTGACGCAGCAGGTATCGTAGTCGAGTCCGAGTTATAGCAGAGCGCAGCCGGTATTCACTGCATAAACACTTCTTTCTCTTTTTCAATATAGCCGCATAATAAAGGCACAACAAGTGAAGGTCGCTCCGAAAGTGTCTGCACCGACAGCAGCATCCCGCAACATGGCATCCAACAATCGTACCCGGAAACCGGTACCACCTTACATTCCACCGCCTCCAGTTCTCGGGAGACGTGTCAGTATGAACTCTGGCATCTACGAAACCGGTGTATCAGTCCCATGGGGCCAGAGCAGGAGAGGAGAGTCCCCAGTGTATAATCAGCCTCCAGCCTACCAATCATCGGAAAATGTACAGCTTGGAGGTTTGGAAGATTCTGAGAATGGCTATCCTGCTGTCGACAACATGATGCCCACAGCCCCTTTGTTATTGTCTGTAAGTGAGCTATTGTGGGGATTCTTCTCGTTTGCGCGAAGGCTGATGTCCTGTAAAATACCGCTGTTTGAAACGGAACAGCACGATCGCAACCCTTTGGCAAACTTTGAAGCTGTAGTTGCCTCGTCATTTCCTACGCGTCCAGACTCGGTAACCTCGACTTCACAGATTCATGCTCCCGATCCTAACTACCCAGGCAAATTTCAGTTTCACCCTACTCCCACTTACACCAGAGCTGAACCAGCCACACCACAAGCTCCTCGACGAAACGGAATCAGTAGGTTGTTTGGCGGTCGACAATTCGAATACGTCCTTCCGGAAGAACAAGAAATCGGATTACCTTCTCCTGTACCGAACACTGCGCATGGTAACGGTACACTCCGACGGAGGCAAATGAGGTCGAGATCGCCGACACCGATGAGGGACGATGAAGACTTGGCAATGAATGTAACGCTTCCTTATAGTGGATCCCCTCTGAATCCGAAACGGACAGGCGATGTCCTACATGCAGTTTCAACAGCATTGCAAGATCCAAACAACGAGCGGACCGCGGGATACAGGAAGTTTGATGAGTTTGATGTGGAGTCTGCCGAGGGAACGAATGCTGAGGGCAACGATAGACAACGCAAGTACGAGTACCTCGAGTCTCTCGTCTACGAGCGGGAAAAGGGAGGATGTGACATTGGGGATCAGAACATGCAAGACGACTTGGATGAAAAGGCCGAAGAAGAGGATGGATTATTGGCCAGCAACACCGATCATTGGGGACCTGCTCCCACCGGTCCGGTGCAACGCAGAGGGGGCGATAAAAAGAAGAAATTCGACGTAAAACTTACTGATGGTAATCTTGTCATGCGCTTGGATATTCCCTTGCAACTCAAGGAGAGCCTGCGACCCTTTTTCCCTCAAGAGGAAATGCTGCAAACTTCGTACACGGGTGTTACTTGCGGCCCAGATGACTTTGTTCAGAATCATTACTCCTTGCGGCAAATCGAGGCACGAAGGGAAACCGAACTCATGATCGTTATTACGATGTATAACGAGGATGAAGTTCTGTTCCTCCGAACTTTGTACGGAGTGGCTAAGAATATCGCTCACCTAGAGGGAAGGAAGAATAGCAGTACATGGGGGCCGGGTTCCTGGAAGAAAGTTGGTCGTCTCGATATCGCTAAAGGCAATGTTAGCATTCTCTAACGTCAATGTTGCTTAGATTGTCGTGTGCATCGTGGCAGATGGAAGAGCAAATGTGCACCCTCGAGTTCTCGATATCTTGGCCACTATGGGTATATTCCAAGCAGGTAAGGGGCCCCCATGAGATGTAAATAACGTCGAAAGCTGATCGATTTCCACTATCAGGTGCCATGCAGAGTGTGATTCAAGATCAAGAGGTCAAGGCACATGTCTTCGAACATACCACCGGCTGTGTTTTAACACCAGAAAAAATGCAATTCAAGTTTATTGACAATAAGGGGGTTGTTCCAATGCAAATGATCTTTTGTCTCAAGGAGAAGAATGCAAAGTGAGCAATAATGCAATGAGGGTGGGACTAACGAAAAAGCATGCTGACTTTGGCATTCCCTACAACAGAAAAATCAACAGCCATCGATGGTTTTTCAATGCATTCGCGAGAACGCTGGATGTAAGCATGCCCCAGATGGGCCGCGAGAGCAGTCTAGTTTAACGCCAACTATCTTCTATAGCCTACCGTTTGCATTCTTCTTGACGTCGGTACACGCCCATCACCGAAGTCATTTTACCACCTTTGGAAAGCTTTCGATAAAGGTGCCGATGTCGGTGGTGCTTGTGGTGAAATCGCTGTATACAAAGGAAAGAGATGGTCAAGCTTGCTGAACCCCCTAGGTAGGTTGCATCCGAATGCAATAAGGATTCTGTTAGCTGCAGCCTATGTGTCCTTGTGTTCCTATAACAGTTGCTGCGCAAAACTTCGAGTACAAGATTTCCAACATTCTTGATAAAACAACAGAAAGTGTTTTTGGGTACTGTGCTGTTTTGCCGGGGGCTTTCTCAGCCTATAGGGTAAGCCAAGGGAGATTCCGACATGGTCGTCACATCTTACAAGATTACCTTCCAATAGTGGCGTGCCTTGCAAAACGACGAAAGTGGAAAAGGACCACTCGCAAGTTATTTCAAAGGTGAAGAATTGAAGGGGAAAGACGCGGATACATTTACGGCAAACATGGTATGTCACTCTCTACGCCTCACCGAATGTTGTACTAATGTACTAGCCTGTTACCATTGTAGTATCTAGCTGAGGATCGGTAAGTGAAGTTCCTTTCGGAGCATTAGCCAATATTCGAAACGACTAAGTGTCGATTCATCCAATCGCGAATAGTATTCTATGCTGGGAGATCGTGTAAGTCCCAATTTCAGTACCAATGTAACAACTACTAATCCACACGTCGGTCCACCCCAGTGCAAAACCAAATCATCGTTTCCGTCTCAAGTACGTATCTGCGGCCGTCGCACACACAGACGCCCCGGAAACAATTGCAGAATTCATAAGTCAACGTCGAAGGTAAGCCATTACTTGAAACTTAGACACCCACCTCTTCTGAAGCATATCTCTATCGACAGATGGCTCAATGGGTCATTGTTCGCTTTGGTAAGGATGTCGATATATATTGCTTTGCTTAGGATTCTCTAACTTTGCATGAGAATGCATGACAGGTTTATTCATTAGCTCACTTCTTTGAAGTGTACCGGACTAAACACAGCCTTATAAGGAAAATGGGGTTCACCGTGCAAGCTTTCTATAATGCTATTAACTTGGTATGCATGATCTTCGCCGACCTCTTCTTTCAATATGCTAACGACAGCTAATCCTTATTAGATATTTCAATGGTTCAGCTTGGCCAATTTTTATATATTCTTCGTATGGGGCTGTTTCACCTTTTACCCTGTAATCTAAATACTAACACGGTTTCACAGGTAATCTTGACTGCATCGTTGGAAGATCCGTCGTTTGGGGTCCCCAAGATCAAATATCTGAACGTCATCATGAAGTATGGCTATCTAGGGACAGTAATTGCATGTTTCTTATTCAGTATGGGCAACAGACCACAAGGGTGAGCTTTGCTGCACGTCGCCCTCCTTTCCGTGCATACTGAGTTTCAGTGCTTGTTCAGCTCCATGTGGAAATACCGTACCGCCATCTACATACTGGCCACCCTGACGGTATACATGCTCGTTTGCGCGATTTTGTGTATCGTTAGGGCCTTTCAGCAGATTGACAATCCCATCTTTGCTCGAATGATCGTCTCCTTGCTCGCCACCTATGGTGTCTATGTTTTCGCCTCTCTCATTGCCATGGATCCCTTGCATCTACTGACTTCCGCGGGACAGTACTTCCTGTTACAAGCTAGTGAGTGACGCTTCATTCGGCCACTGAAAGTATATATATAACGTCGTCCTTTTGACCTTCAGCCTATCTTAATGTCGTGAGTACAAGATACATCCGATCGTCGACCATGCACTCTACTTATCGTAAAGCTCACCTCGTACTTTTCTCCTAGCTGAACGTTTACGCGTTTTCGAACCTTCACGACTTGTCATGTAAGTGTGACCGGGAGACTCTTAAGTAGATGCGACGGAAGCCAACAATAACATCACTGTTACAGGGGGGACGAAAGGAGCAGACACGGCCGAGCCAAATTTGGGTGTCGTCAAGGGCACTGGCGGGACAGTTGCTGTCGAGCTGCTTCCGCCTGATAGTGCGGATGCCGAGTATGCTAGGAGCGTGGAAAACATCAAAACACGTAAAACGATACCTAAGCCAGCAGGGAAAACAGCCTCACAAATGGAACAGCAAACCAAGGACTACTATGTGCGTTATTCGTCAAGTCTTGTTTCCACGGAATACTAATGTCTTCCGACCAATAGGCCAACTTCCGAACCAACGTTCTATTGGCATGGGTGTTATCAAATGCTGTGCTAGCAAGCTTGATCCTATCGGGAGACGTTTCCAGCAGCTTTAGCTCTTCGTCTTCCGTATCCAGCGTATACATGATGGCGGTGTTGAGTAAGTTGAGTTACCGGAGACATGGACATCACCACTGATGCAAACAACTGCTACTGTTGTATAGTTTTCGTCGCAGGAACCTTCTTCTTCCGGTTCTTGGGGTGTGTGGTCTACCAAATTTTGCGATTGAGTTCCAGCTTAGCATGAAGAACCATTGTATCGGAGCATACCGCATTCCTGAACGCATTTAAGCTATACATGTAATAACGATGCAACGGATGGCTACCGAGGCCAAAGAAGCACAAGAAGAAAGTTATGACAGAGTAACAAAGTTTGCCTGTCCATCTGATCGAGTTGAACTCCCTCGTGAAGCTTTATTGGCGTCCTTCAGCATAACTCGCGCTTCTTCCTCCGTGATGATCAGACCATGGTGCTTTTTGATATGTCGACGTAGATCATATAACCGGCCAAACCTATGACGACACCGATTGAACGCGTCGACAGACTCGCAAGGACACAACAACGGTCTCTTCTCCAGCAACGCAGTATCGATCGTGTGCAACCCGGTAAGTAGATTCACCACATTATCTGCAACCGGTTGCGGCGGAAGTTCGGACCCTGTTGAAGTTGTATTGCCCTGTAGGGGTTTCTCCGCAGGTGAAATGCGATGACGCGCCGAGATATGACGCTGTAGAAGATGTTTATGTCCATATGACTTTTCGCAACCCAGATGCGGACAAGCGAATGGGCGAAGATTGAGGTGTGCCGTTTGATGGTGCACAGTGAGAGCACGCCTCTGGGAAAGGATAAAAATGGAAAGAGAGATTGGTCAGCTTGCGGGAGGTTCCTGCTATGCACATGAACTCGTACCGTCTTAAACCGTTTCGCACAACCATGTTCCTCACACCCAAATTCCTTTCCAAACTCGGAAGAAGAACGTTTGAGCTTCTTGACCCTCTCACCCTCCGGTGAAATCGTGCCTGCGGCGCTGTCCCAGCGCTTTCGTTTGCGCTTTGAGTGACACTCGGGCACATAGGACGAATCGGAAAGATCGTGTTCGTCCCTTTCGGAATTGACGCCACCTTGGTAATTTCCTTCATTCTCCGCTTCGAGCTGCGGTACGTGGGCTTGTCGCGTATGCGATTTCCACAGTTGCAGATCATCGCCGTGCTCTGCGTGGATTTTGAGATGCTCCCGAAGATTCTTGGTGCTCCTGAACGTTCGACCCTGCCGATACATCCATAGATCAGCATTCAACGCGCAGTAGGAACAATCAATTCCGAAAAAATGCTCACTTTGCAGTCCACATATGGACATTTTGGCGGATGTTCAGCCTTGATATGCGTTCTCAACGCAGACCACGTCCCAAAAACCATTCCTTGCTCTCCATGCACATCATGCGAACACATATATCGCGCCTCGTCATGTGTCTTTTGGTGGACTCTGAGTTTTTGAGAGGTCGTAAAACTCCAGGTACACGTCGGAAAGGTGCATTGGAATGGTTTGGTGCCAGCTGGTGCGTGCGCGATTGCGACGTGCGTGCGAAGCTGGTGGTGTTTTGCGAATGCTTGTTCGCAATGTGGACACTGAGAGGGTAGGGACACGTAGCGATGTGAGTGTGGTTATTGAGCTATAGAGTACACCACGCTGATGGGAGATCCGGTCTACTTACTTCGTACTCGAGCGGTACCTGGTGCAGTTTCTCGTGCCTGCTGAGATGCTGCGCCGTCCAGAAGCGTTTCCCACATGATTCGTGCATACACTGGAAGGATTTCTCCTCAGGCGATTGATGGGTGCGCGCATGTGCCGAGAGATGTGATGCTCGGATGTAGCTGGCGCCGCAGTCGGCGCAGACATGAGGTCTCTAAGAGGACAGACAGGAATAATATTAGCATACATATTTGGCCACTCCCTCGGCGTTCCGAGAACTCACAACTCCTGTATGAGAGAGCTCGTGTTCTCGTAACTTTGTCGGTTTTGAGAACGACTTCCCACAATTCTCCCATGTACAAGAGAACTTTTTTGGCCTAACAGGGGCCTTGCCTTTCCTGTCTCCCCCAGGATGCCGCGCATCTTCCTCCTCCACCTCGATAGCAGGAATCCCTTGCGAGAATGCCGGAGGTGCTGAAGTCCGATCGTGTGTCAGGTTGGGCACATAGTCGAACAAAGCGTCATTCGATACGGCGTTTTCCGGGACGAGACGAAGTTTGGACAGCGCTGCCACGGAGTGGTCGACGATCAAGGCGTTTGAATGACGAGAAGGGCCTGCTTCAGCATTCCCGTTGCAGTGGTCTGCTACTTCCAGACGGCGATGGATGGCCACAGCTGTCGCCATTGGAATTCTATCAAGGCAGGTGCCTTGAGTGCCTTAAAGAAAGTGAGATAGGCAGCTCCGCAGACCGCCGAGACTGTGAATATGATATGGTAGACAAACAAGCTGCTAGACGTCGATACTGGAACTACGCGGGAACTCTGGAAGCTCGATGGTTAGGCGAAAAGCCCATTTGCATCCGCGCACATGAGGATGCACGTGCACATGAAGGCCCCCCTGCTACGTATCGTTCACTATCGGATAGCTACTGGATGATTAAGTGACTATATCGGAGCCACGTTCAGCGATTCCACCCAAACCGCGGGAAACGCCTGTGGCGGTACAGTTGTATGAGGAGAGACCTAAGACAGACAAGTTATCTGGACTGTTCCTGAGGCCCCGTGCTTTTCGAGGCGGACATCGCGACTTCGACTACCCTTCAAACGTTTTCCCCGATGTTTCACTTAGATGGCCAAACTGGCAAATGCCCATTCAAAACAGAAGTCATGCTTATTCATTATACATATTCCGCGCAGGGTGTCAGCGACTAGTATAGAAACATTCATTATCAGATTTTACCGACAAGAAAACCTCGTAAGCACGGGCTGCCGAACTTGACGACGAACTTTAAACTTCACTTTTGAATGGCCACCTCTAAAATGGGATTTCTAAAAGCCTTTCCGGACGAGCGGGTAAGAAGGGAACGATCGAGACTTGGCGGAGTGGCGGATGCCGGGGGGACGTTGACCGTCAATGGAAGAAGCGTGGGAATGTCCCGCTCCACTTCTCCCTTTGTCTCCCCCTCAAAAGGCAAAAGTAGCAACCTTCTTCTTCACCCATCAACATCGGCGACTTCGCTCGTGTCAATGCACAGCAACACCACGCTTAACCCGTACGAAGGAACCAGCGCCTATCCATATCATGGGACTTGTTGGAATCCGGGATCGAGCTGTTCGCGGCACAGGAAGATCAAGGTCTTTCCAGCCTTTTAATCCACCACCCTGGAGTCTGGGATCATCTTCATAACGCGATAATAGAAGACAACGGTGCTCGTGCGATTTTGACGCAGGAGATAACCATATGATTGATGGAGGAGCTGGAAAGGACGAACAGGAAGCTAGTTGCGCTTGAACGAAAGAGATTGGAGTGGGTCGCTACGACAACGACGACTGCTGGTGAGGGCATCGGTAACGCTACAGGAGCCTCAGAACATGTTCAAGAATCGCCAACTCATGAGGTCGTTGCCCCTGTTATCGGCTGATGCAGAAAAGAGCGTGGCACGAGAAGAGGCGCCGCCTGCTAACGATATGGACCTTTATCCCGCTTCTGAAGGACTTCAGCTCGATTTCACGGGACAAGGTGCATCGCGCAAGTATGTCGCTGATGGGCATTCATCAGATGACGATATCACGATCGTCTTGTTTCAACGATTGCAAAACGTCGCCGGCCGCTTCAGTACGATCCAGAAACAGTTATCTGATTGTGCAGCTTCGGTATCGAACCTCCGATCCAGCAATGGCACCATATCGCCTGCTTATGCCTCCACCCTCCAAATCCTGCTCGACGGTATTTCGGACGTAGTGGAAGACGTCAGAGTCGAAGTGGAGATTGCTATTGCCGATGACGAACGGGATTTAAGAGGGCATGAAACCGTTCTCAAGCTCAACCCGGACAGCAAGACGATCAGCAAGGCAAACGAATTCGCAGAGCCCGGGTATGTTTCTGCCAAGAGTGAAAACTTCGCGAAAAGCCTACGCAATGTCGAACACGACCTTGTCGCTATCAACGTTGCGTCATCCGATCTGCAAGCTATAACCAACCAGATGCGCGGCAGAATTCTGAAGAAAATGATGAAGACTGGGAAGCACTCAGGGAGGCAGAGTCTGACGCAAATGGATATCCCATTATGCGAAGGAAGCAGAGAAGTAGATGGCCAAAAGGGGTCACGCCGGTACTGGAATAGCTTCCGAAATGGAAGTTGCTTGGCAAAGTCCTCGAAGAGACCGAAACAGAGATCGCGTATGTGTCAGAGATTGATCTTAGTATGTCCATCCAAAATCCTTTAGCAGATTCTCCCATACTCAGTACTGTCTTTCGACCTTTCTAGTATCTTCAGCAAGCGATGCTATTCTCGTTTTATGCAATAGCGACAGGACACCAGTCGCGCGAGTGTCTATCTACCATGAAGCCGTTTACTCCCGGCAAGCATACCGATGAAACGGCAGCAGGGAGGCCCATGATGGAACGCTTGCTCCGCATCTACTTTTACTGGAAAAACGGTCTCCGCGATATTGATGCGACTTTCAAACGAAGTGCGACCGAGGACAAGGATGCTGAGCTTAGTGTTGTGGACGAGCAACAGACCGGCAACAGGACGGCTCAAAGTGGCTATAAGCAAGGCGGTATATAGGGTTGTATAATCTGGATAGCATGTTAATATATTCATCTATATTGTTCAGCTACAAGATTCAACTATAAGGTTCATTTACAAGATTCAACTACAAGGTTCAACTACAAGGTTCAACTACAAGGTTCAACTACAAGGTTCAACTACAAGGTTCAAGCGAGCTTTAATTTTACAATCCATAGTCTCGCATTCAATGTTGCAAAGAAAAACTTGCTTACATTAGACTGGTACATAGCGTCGATTTCTTCTTGGAGCTCACGCTCATGTTCCTCAATCTTCGTCTTTCTTCCCAACACGTAGGACTCGAAACCTTGATGAAGGCCTTTCAGTCTTTGCTTTGCTTCTAAGCAGACCCAACATTCCCCCTGGTTCGCCTTGACTGTGGCACTTGTTCCTCCACAGCTGTCGCATTTGTTGTTGACAGCCGTGAAGATAAGACCCTTATGTCGAGTGACCCTGAAGTAATCGATGGCACCCTCCAGTGTTTCAGCCTTTTTGTTGTATACCTCAGCAAGTCTTGCCCCGTCAGCAGAGACGAAGTCGTCTAGCCCCACCCTCACGTCAGTGCCAGCTTATGAGAAAAGAAGGAAATTTTGACTTACCATCTGCGCAAATCTCGAGCAAGTTTCCTGCAGCTTCCCCGGATGCGTTCCATAACATACAAGAAAGAAACACATCTCGCTCTCTTCCGCCATGGGCAAAAAGACTAAGGCGCGGGAGCTTGTATTCTTGCGAAGCAACGTGAGGCAGGTACTGGTGGTCTGAAGGGAGGGTGTGTGCCTCTCGAATGTGGGAGGTGCGACCGGTCGAGTTGAGGGTCCTACTTGCGGCTCCGGTTCCACCTCCATGAGCTGAGCTGTACAAGAGCGACTCTTGCTCTCCCAGAATCGTGCCAGGAGGCGAAACTCGTCGCTCGCGTGAGGAACCCTCTTCCCGCCCCGGGTCTTCCTCTTCTTCTTGACCGGCTGCATGTCCTCTTCTCCGGTCATTGGCTCCCTAAGGCCACTCCAGTGTCAGCGACGACAGGTAGGTGAAACTGTCTGAAAGGGCACTCACGATGATGTATCTCGAGCCGCTGCTGCCAGATTGGCGTGCTTCGCGGATCGCACGATGGCTGCGCTCTTGGCCGGTCGAGACGGCTCTGTAGAGGCAGCCCGCGAGGACGCTTCAGAGGCCGTGTCGATGGCGATGGCTTTGCGAGAGCGCTTGGTAGAGTTGGGAACGCGTTCGTTCCTAGTTGCTCTGGTCTCGGCAGACGGCGTTCCCTCTTGATCAACCGCCGTTTCGAGTCGATGTCTGGTGTTCTCCCCAGCGAGGGAGATGATCAAGTCGGGTCGGTCATCGGCCCTGAGCGAGGTGTTCGCCGTGATGTAGTCCGAAGCTCCAGGATTTGAGGAAGCAACAACGGTCGCAGGCATGGTGTTTAGCGGTTCGAGATCCAGTGAATCAGACGGAGAAGCAAGCTCGGAGCAAGGGACGGAAAGACCAAAAATCATTATTGCCAAGGAGTTTGCGTTGCAAGAAGCGAGGGAGAGGAAGGAAACCGATGTATCGATACGATTGACATCCTCGTAAGCACTTTAGTCGCTAGAGTCAAAGCTTTGCGCGTTTCGCGGATGTCCTACAGGAGCTGGAGCGGATCCGCCATCTAAACACAGAAAGCCTTGACGTCAGTGCGGTGGGTGTTCATATCGTGTCCTATAGACACAACGTCAGATGTGCTTTTGTGTACGAATATCCACCCTCCCTCGTCCGATGACAGGCGCAAGGCCCTCGAGGTTGGGGGATGAATATCAGAGCAAGGACTCTTCGTCATCTGGGTAGATAACGCCTAGGTCTGAGGCCTCAGCACAACGTGGTCGTTCAGATCAAGCTGAGACGGACTTGACAATGTAGCATCGAGGGGTGATTCAAGTCGTCGTGAAGCCAAGCGGTGAACATGACCGGGATTTTGAAGCGTAGACAGGCGGATTTCGCTTGCGTTCGAAAAGTGGTATATCGACTGTTATAATTCTTGCTACCATACAAACTCCCGCGCGCCGGGTTCGCTCGCCGTAGCAGCTCCCTTGCCCACCCAGAGTGCCAGATCTGGCTATGTATAGGCATGAAAGCCAGAAGGTCATTCCTACCTCTCTGTAACCCAGTGGTAACGTTAGCGATCGCTATCACTGGAGGAGAATAGGGGGATTGAGGTCGTGGGTTCAACCCCCCGCGGACGCACCAAGATTTTGTGATGTACGGGCATCACGGGTCAATGAAGTGCGCCCCCGCGATGCCTCCTAACCCACTCCCACGTTCCTGATCAGTTCCTGGGGGGGGGAAGGCCGCTGTATCCCTTGTGGAGGCGCGATATGTCCCATTGGCTACGGCCTTTGGGAAGGAATCTTCTTGTTGCGTGGATAAAATCACTTTCTTTTTCTCATTTCCATATGCCATGTCGAGTCAGAGGTAGCCATTGTATGCCCTCGTCTTTGCTTCTGCCCTGCTTCCCCAGCGTTTCCACACAGAAAGTTGCAAAGACGTCCTTGAAGCTACACACATCCCCACGCATCGTGCCGAAAATCGGTCATCGCTCCTTCCGAATCTTGCATTTGCAGCTGTACGCTGATACGCAAGCACTGTCAAGCCTTGCAGATAGATCACCCTATAACGTTGATGAGCACGACCGAACGGTTCCGCCTCCACGAAGTCGTCTAGGATGAACGTATTCAATTTTGGTAAAGAAATAGGATGTTTAGCCCAGTCCGGACGACAAAATAACTTGCAGGGCTGACAGATAACTTGCAGGGCTGACAGATCAACAAGCACTTGCAGGACACGGGACCAATCGATGCCGCTCAGCAAGTGTAAACCTATCCGCCCGAGGACTGGTAAGCGAACGACACCGCTTGAAGCAACACCGTGCGATCCCCTCGTTCGACGAACACTCGGTTCTAGTTTGCAGTCCGATTTCTCCTTGGGTCAGTCTAGGAGGTCGCAGCGTCCACGTACGCCCTTACTGATGAACGTTCCGTGTGCTGCCTCCGTTACGAAGCCTCAGAGGTGGGTATGTTGCCAGGTATTTCGTATTATCTGTCGAGATGGTACACCAAGGAAGAGCTCGGTAAGTGGGCCCGGGTGTTGCGTACTTCATCCTTACTAAATCGCTCCTACTTCTTCCAGCTTTCCGACTCGTCATGTACCTCGTGTGTTCGCGTATAACGACGTCCCAGTAGACTCTTGTTCCGCACAGAACAGAGATGTAATAGCTTGCATATTGCTTTAGTCTCTGATTTACCGGATGGCAGGAGCCATGCTTCATGCTTCTTTGTTCTGTTCGTCCGTTCTCTTGAGTCTATAAGAGATATAACCAATCACAAGCACGGCAGAAAATGCGTTTCGAGTGGGTGCTTTCAGCGGTATACGCAGCACGGCTGACGACAGAAGCGAGTGAACGGTATCAGGCCGTCTGTCTGCTGCTAGGGGAAGATGGTGGTGGTTGTCTCCAGGCAGGAGAGGAGAGGCTGGTGGTTTAGGTCTTGGTATACAGCACCTCTCGCACAATCGATTTCGAAATGAACACCTACATTCGGCGTCTTGGTTGTCCGCCTAGCAAGCACGAGTCGCATACTGTGCCTCCTCAGGTTCGTCGTCCATGGTGCCTTCCTGTAGGGATTTGCTCGATTCCTCCCTTCTTTGCATCGATACATTCGGAACCCTGATCTGTCCAGCGACGAGCTGGATGACCGCAAGCACGCCGCTTGTCAGCACGACGTAACGCCATCCACCTGCCTTGTCGCCTTTCATTCCCGTAGCAATCAAGCCGACCACCTGGGCAGAAAAGATTCCCAAGACGATCGCGAGTTGGTTCAAGATCCCGATGGATCCACTAGGGGACAGTACCAGTGTGTTGGTAGATGTTTTCGAGTTTGGTCGTCCGCATCTTCCTATGCAGATGAAGCGGAGGGACGGGATGTGCGCGAAGAGCTAGGGAGACGCTACAAGCTGGGCGACAGCAGCTGCAAGATGTATGTTACAAGTATTACGTTTTTCGTTCCGTCTGGTAACGACATGACGCGGCCGCACGAGCGATCGGCTCGTGTCGAGTGTTGCAGCCGGCACTGCTGTAGCGGAGATGGGAGTAGAGTGTCCCTGCAGACGGGAGATGTGCTAGGATACACTGTTGTATCCTGTTGGACCTGATGTGTCCACAAATCAAACTTGCGCGATGAACGAGGAGGAAGCTGAAGCGTGGCGGCGGGACAGCTGGCGGGATAGGGGCGATTGCTGCGTGATAGTACGCGAGCCGGGAGAGTGGATAATAGGAAACTCGCTCCAGACTGTCGTTCCGTCTTCGCACCCAACTTCTCGCCTTCCCGCTCGGCTCTGGGCTCTGGGCTCTGGGCTGCTTGCCCTTGCCTTTGTGGCTGCTCCATGTAGTCCTTGAACGCCTGCAACCATCTGGATCCGACTGCGCCGTCGACGGTTAGGTCGGTCATTGGCGGACAAGCAAGTTTGGCAAGGAAGTTGGCAACGGAACATACTTGAGAAGGGGAAGGACAACCCTGTAGGGAATGTTGTGTGCTTTGACGGAGACGAAGCAGCGTTATTCAGACAAACGGGTACGCACACCGTTACCTCACGATCATATCGCCTTGGAAGGAAACGGTCACCGCGCATCTATTGATGAACATAGATGATTGGAGATCCTCGAATCGGTCGATACAGTGATCTCCACTCCCGCGTTACGCCTTACTTGTTTCGGTCCTTTCGCGCTGCATGATCTTGCCCTTCGCCACTGGCTCTCCCTGGACCGAAAAGGGGAAAGGAGGAGTTGGTCCTCATTGGAGAACATCTGGAGGACGCCGACGACATCAAGACGGGATTAAGAAAAGACGTATCTACAGGAGCGGTCATCTGTCTGTGAATCTCTACCTGACCTTTCCAACTGCCTACTTTTCGCTTGTTGTTGACGCTCGTTACGCCCTGAATGCGATGCAGGCCGGAAAGATTACGGTGCAAGATCGGAATGCATCTGATTTTCGCGGTTCTTAGATATCGAGCTTTGGGAATAAGCCAGATCCTTCTGGATGTGACATGCAAAAGGACGATTTATGGATATACCGTGAGTCACTGTTTCGTGCTTTGACCTGCTTTCTCGCTTTTGTTGGAGACTGAATGTCACCTGTGCACACGCTCGCTGGCTGTTTAGTGCGATCCAGCGAAGGCGGAGTCGCTTTTTCCCAGCCGACAAGTCCTGCAAGGCGCTTATGGATGTCTGGTGGGGTGGGGGACATGTTGGGGTATTCGTGGAGGATGAATAGCAAGCTCCAGCGGAGAGCGAGTGAGTTATCGTTCATGTTGATCCGGAAGCTGATCATTTGAATACCCTTGCATGGCCTTGATGAGACTGCGATTCGCTTTGAGCTGTTTGCACAGCCAAGGACTTTGCCTTTTCCCCATCAGCTCTGCTTGTCGCGTCCGGCAGCGCAAGATATGCACCTGTGCAGCGTGCGATGCAAAAAGGTATGGCAAGTGTGGGATATCAGGGTTAGCGGTATCCTAAACTAATGTCCAGGTGAGTCACAAAGAAGTCGATAGCTCTCAGCATCGCCGTCTTAACAAGCTATCTTCTGGCGGTCTGTAGCCGGGTATGCTGCGGTACCATTCGTACCCGCCAGTGGTATGCCGTCCTACTTACCGCTCCGGTCTGCCTGGAATATGGGCATGGGAAGTCACCCGCCTCAACAGCTGAATTACCCACATGCGTTGCATCAATGAGCACCGAATAAGCAGGAGTTGATGAGGGGACGCGGCGGAAGAAGATCAGAGCTTGGCAGAGGGTTAAAGGGGACGGAGGGATCAAGGAGCGGTGAGGGATATCAAGACGGTTTGGGCAAAGAGCTCGGCAGGAGAAGTTGGGGAGTGGTCGTTGAAAGTGAGTTTGATTTATCGACCTGTGATCATTGATTGCCCGATTGCGGTATACAAAGTTCAGAATCATAGACTCAAGATCGTTCTTTCCCGGTGCCGGGATGATGTAATGTTAGCTAAAGTTATGACAGGCATAGCTGTGATTTCGGGGCTGATCCGAGTTCTCTGCAGAGTAATGACCCTTGGATAGCCAGGTAGCTGCCTGGGATAGCCAACTAGCTGAGCGTCGATGACTTGAGCTGCAGGGTCGAGCTTACTAGCCACGAGCTCCAGCGGCTCCCGGCATGCATGTTGGAATGTCCCAGAGAGGGAAGACGACGGGAAGCCCGGTTGCAGCAACGTTGAAACTGGCAGGAAATGCTCTTCTATAGCAGTCACGCATGGCAAGCACGTGCGCCCCAGTGAGCAGCTTGATGGCAGCTAGCGGGGTCTCGAGATGAAACGCACCGGCTGGACGAGAAGCCAAAGGACCATTGTGCCCGGGCAGCTCCCTGCCCGATTGCGGTATACATGGCACCGCTCACGGCAGTATATATCTCGGGCAGCATCTTTCGTTCTTCCTCCCGGCCTCCTGACTGCGACCTTCCCAGTCGACGACCAGCCCCTCTGCCCGTTCGCAATGTCCGAAGAGTTCGGGAAGACCCCGCGCGAACTAGCCCAGGCTCCTCAAGGTGACTCGTCCGACGCCCGGTCCTCGCCCCACATCTCGCCCAAAAGCCTTGCCCCGCGGCGGTTCGAGAATGGCGAGCCGGTGCCTTCGTGGCATTATTACCCGCCGACATGGGAGAATCACCCGGTCCTTCCTGCACCCCCGAGGAGGACGAAGAGCGAGAAAACCCAGCGCGATGCTGATGATGATGATGGTGGTGGTGGTTATGCAACCCGAAATCGACTTCCTACGACCACCGAACGGATTTCACCCGTCTTGCCTCCAGTGACGACGCCACCTCGAACCTCCCCTCCTATCGTCCGGCCACCGATCATATCTCCACCCATCACCCCTTCGGTCCCCCCAGGAACCAAGTCCGACGCACCATCCGAGCCTGCTATCACACCGTATACGCCGTCTCCTCTCCCGCCAGGGACGCAAGAAAGAAGACGAACTGGTCGCGAGCACGTTAACGATGATGACCGGTGGTACTGTATGTTTTGCTGCTGGAGGGTGAGAGCAAAAAGGAGGCTTCACACTGTGATCTGAAGTAGACAGGGGTACCATAGTAGGCGATACTGCCGTTGCGTCTGTGAAGTACGTGAGAACTCATGGAGGTGTACGTCCTTCCGTTAGATACGCCTCTTGCACAAGAAAATCGATCCGGACAATCACAGAACCACTTGCCAGCATTCCGGCTGCACTTGACCTTCACGCATTCCATCGATAAGGCGACAATCCAGACAACCGAATGACGGTGACGCTGTACAGGTCGGGCGACGGAATTGCGCTTTGAACTGGAATGCATTGATACTAGAGACATATAAACAAGATGCACGAGCGCGTTGTACACTAACGATCGCCAAATCGAATTCCGAGTTTCTGTTGCCCTCGGCCTGCTACCAGTCTTCCCAATGTATGCCGTTGAACCTCGGGAGCTTCGAGAAGATGGCAGATGACTGTGCTGTATCATCGTTCACCTAAAACAGCTCCCGAAACATGATAATATTCGCTTATAGTACACTTACAACGCACTCTAGAGATATACTGTGCACATCCGTTTCCCGACTCTACAGTGGCGGCACCCCTTCGGGTTCGGTTCCTGAACGATGTCGTATCACACCGACAGACGGATTCGTAAGGTGAAATTCGCCACTACCTTGACTTTCCATGCACTTTTAGGATCGTCGCATGGGATGGCCGAGGTAGAAAGTCCGCCGTGAATTATTGCCGTCCTTCCCTGGCATTCTGCTTGCACGCCGAGTTTGTGGCTACGAGCCCAACACACAACCACTTGTACTCTTATCCAGCAAGCCTGCTGAAGTCGCTCAAACCGGCGCACACGCCCCAGGGCCCCGCATGCGCGCCAATGAATGCGCCATTTGTTGGTGAATGACCGGCGTTTCGAGCCGCGATCAATCAGGTGTCGTCATACCGCCCACATGGCCCCGAGTGTATCTGGCCGGAAATGGACCGTCTTCTTCTCCGTCTTCCTTCACTACGTCTTCACCACCCATCGACAGGAACAGTGCACACGCCCCACTGTGCGACTCCGGGATCGTTATTGGTGTTTGGCAACTCACCTTTTAGAGCCCCACCCCGACCTGCCCTGCATAGCGAAGACCCTTGCGTGAATATCCGCTATCCGGTTCCGCACCACACCTACCCGTCAACATGAGTTTCGAGAAGATCGTCAAGCTGGCCTGCAAGCCCAAAAATGCGCCGCCAAAGGCCAAGGTATGTCCTTGCGTTCCCGCTGACACAACTGTAGCACAATGGCTGACAGTTGAAGCTGTTTCTTGAATTTGCTACAGTATATTGAGTATGTCGTTTCCGCTGCTGCATGCCTGGTAGCACCCCTTTAATAGCCTTGCTTCCACAGTCCCATCATCAATGCCACTTACTCTGACGATGGTTCAGTTCAAGACATCTGCCGAGCTCTGTCCTTGAGGTTGCGTGAGCCCAACGCTACAGTAAGTGCCAATAATGCTACTCTAACAACCTTGGCCAGGCAACTCTGATAGAGCCTTGTGTGGTGGCATAGGTGGTCTTCAAGGCGCTACTCGTCTTGCATTCCATGATCCGATCAGGTGCAACCGACAACATCCTTTCCTTCCTGTGCCAACAGGACCTCCTCCGTCTGAAAAACGTCGTTGGGCAGAGCTGGGATGGTACGTCTTCTCCTCTGCATGTGTATCGCCTGCTGGGAATATTGCTTAGCCTTTGATGCTATCAGGCTACGCCCCACCGCAGAATATCGGCTGCTATGCCCAGTATCTGGACTGCCGTATACGTGGTTACCGAGAACTGCGGCACGATCCTATTCGCGTACAGGCGGAGAATAATAGGATGAGTCGGCTTGAAGGGCAACCTGGGGCACGATACGAGGGAGCGAGCTGTGAGTCCCCCTCCCCTTCCCTGACGTGACCGGGAAACCCAAAGGCAGTTTGAGACGAGAATGCTCATCGTCTTTCCCGGTTATTCCTCCTACATAGCCAGAGCCCGGAAACTGAAGAGTTTGACCGTGGATAAGGGACTGCTGAGAGAAGTGCGGGAAGTGCAAAAGATGGTCAATGCAGTTGTTCTTTGCAAGGTTCGTCATACCACGAACTCGAGGTCACGGAACGGCTGCGTCTGACCTTTATACCCCCAACTCGGTATCAGTTCTACGAAGATGATCTCTCGGAAGAGTGTACAGTGATGGCCTTCCGGATGCTCGTGAAAGATCTCCTCGTGTTGGTTCAAGCCGTCAACGAAGGAGTTGTCAATCTTCTTGGTAAGCCATCACATTCCTTTTCCGAAACGTAGACTCTGACTCTACATTACACGTTCAGAACATTACTTTGAAATGGCCAAGACGGATGCCCAGGAGGCACTGAGCATCTATAAGAGTTTTTGCAAGCAAAACGATAGAGTCGTTGATTACCTTAATGCTGCAAGGCGACTGCATCATGTTGTTGATGTGCCTGTGCCTAATCTCAAACATGTAAGCAGGACGAACGTTTCCGCCTGAGCTTCCATGCTCACTGCCAACTCTGCCTTGACTCTTGTTTCTGCTCAGGCTCCCGTGTCTCTCGTAAAGGCTCTAGAGGAATACTTGAACGATCCCAACTTTGAGCAGAATCGATTGGAATACAAACAGAATATGAGCGCTGCCGATATTCCCGCCACAACCGGGGGAAGCTCATCGACTGCCGCAGCAGGTACGTGCTGTCCGCGTTTGAAACCGAATCATAACGACTAATCAGTCATGTATTGTGCGTTTCCAGCAAAACCGAGCTCGCCCGTTGAGAGCAGGACGTCGGCGCCCCAAAAACAGGAAGCTGCATCAACGTCCTCCGTGCCACCCCCGAAGGCTCAGACAACTGTCAACCAGTCGATTCAAGATTTCTTCGCCAGTATCGAAAACGAGCAGGGAAATGGGCCTGCTAATAACAAGTGAGTCGAATAATGTGGGTCTTCGTATATGGCTTGACATCTTACGTGGACGGTCTTGATAGTTTCATGATGAACCCTTACGGGCAGCAAAACAACATGATGCAACAGCAGCCCATGATCAATCCGTTCCGACAATCTATGATGGCACCGCAAATGACCGGTTTCCCGGCTCAAACCCAGTCGCTTGGGATGAACTCGTGGGCGCAGCATCCGAACGGTCGAATGGTGCCTCAAAGCACTGGGTTCCTTCAGCCGCAGCAAACACCATTCTTGCAACCTCAACAGACGGCTTTCATGGCCTCACAGCAAACTCAGCAACAGCAGAGTCCGTTCATGCAGCCGCAGTCAACGGGGTTCCTCCAGCCCACTCCTACGAGTCCACCAGCCCAGCAGCAGAACGCATTCGGGTCCATGAGCGCCTCATCGAACCCTACTGGAACTCAACCGATGGCACCTCAGGCGACCGGGCCGAATCCATTCAGGCAAACCGTGCTGTTCCCGCAGAGCACCGGTGCGGCGTTCCAACCGATGCCGACGGGCTCCAGCTCTGGCTTTTCCCAAAATCCCGTGGCACAGCTGCCGCCATCGCAGGCGAACAACGTAAATATCGCCAAACCCCTGTCGGTCCAACCGACCGGCTCAAAGAACCCGTTTGCCTTGCCGTCCAACCACGAGCGAAAGCCATCGCCGCAACCCGCGGGACCGTCTCTGCACCAGCTATCACAGATGAAGGCTTCTACGATGCCAACTGGAGGCGGGAACACGTTTGACAGCGTTTTCGGCAAGAACTCGAACTCCGGCAGTAATACGTTTACGAACGAGTTTGGCGCGCTGACGATGCAAGAGTCCGCGCGGAATCCGGGCTCGCCTTTCAGCCCAGCACAGACCAACAACACCGTATCGGGCGCGGATGGCAAGTCGTCAACAGGTACCGCCATGTCCGACTTGGCTTCCGCCTTTACCTTTTCGTCGAACAACGATGCGAACAAGCAGACGTCCTCATTCGGTAATGGGTTGTCCGCATTCACCACCGGCATCTCATCCAACAGCGCCACTACCAGCGGCTCGTCGCCGGCGCCGGGTATCGGTCAGCAAGGTTCATCTGCCTTTGGCGCATCGGGCCCGACCCCGCTACAACCCCAGCCGACCGGGTTCGCAGGGAGCAGCGTCAAACCGTTCAAGCCTTCGTCGAATTTCGGCTCGAGCTTGGTGGAGACCCTGCCTCCGCTCCCGGCGAGTAGCACGGGAACGCCCGTGGGCAACCAATCCACCAATACCGGTGGCGGCGGCGGCGGCGGCACCGGCGGTAGTGGTGGCTTTGGCCAGACATTTTCCTCGGCCTCGACTGGTGCAACGGCCCCCTTGTCAGCTCAGGCGACGGGATTCAACCCCTTCAGCGCGCCCCAACAGCAGTCTACGGGCATGACGGGCGGGCAACAAGGAAACGGCGGTGCGGCGCAGTCGTCGTTCATGTCCATTTTTGGCCAACAGCAGCAGCAGCCGAACCAGTCCACTCCATCGTTTGCGGCTGGGAGTAATGCCGGCGGGGGCGCGTTCCTGAGTGCGTTTGGGACGGGTGGGAATAACAATTGGATGGCCGCGCAGCGGTAGGTGGCAGGGACTGGTATAATAATAATAGGTGGCGGCGTATAGTTGTAATCACCGTTAGCTGCCGTCCGAATATTGCGCGCGATAAAGGGCATAATTACGCGGGGCAAGGTGGAGGTCTGACTTTCCCGCGTTTCCCCACACTTCGTTCGGCGCCGAGGACCTCCTATCGCTGCTCCGTGTGTCCGCCGCCGCCGCCGCCATATCAGACCCTGGTGGCGACCACACTCCCCTCCGCCCCGCCGTCCCGCCGCCCCACGTCCAGGTCGAGCCGCGAATCGCCCAGCGACACCTCGTTCGACCACTCGCCCGCCGCCAGGAAACACGATGACGCCATCACGCCCGCCTAGCAATTCGCCCTTCCCGGGCCCCCCGCATTCGCCACCGTCATCCTCCGACAGCACCTATGGTGTCCAGAGCCTACAGTCGTCTTTTTCGCCCCCTCGCGCCGATCGTCGGCAGCGGGAAAGGGACGGGAGGGTGACAGTGGATGTCCAAGGGCAGGATGACGGTGATCAGAGTGTGCTTTTGAGGGACGCGTTACGGATGGCGATGACCATGTCTGACGAGAGTTTGCGCAAGGAGGACAACCTCGCACCATCTGCTCCATCACATCAAGATGCAGCCTTTCAGTTTGATTCATCAGTAGTTTCACCGTCATTCCCTCGCACCCGTAGTCCACCCCGAATCGATTCCCGTTCGAATTCACCAACAGAGCCAATTACTCCCATTTCCTTCTCCCTCTCTACACCCGCTTCGCCCGTGTCCCTCTCCTCCGTTCCAGCATCCATGGCACTCTCCATGGATCTCGACAGCGACACCGACATGGAGACCGACATGGATGCGAGCACGTCCTGGTCGCTGTATGGCTCTTCCTCTGATAGTCGTGCAGGATCGCCAGCGGCGCGACGTGCAAGACGGTTAGATTCCGAGGCACCAGACGGTGCAGCACGTTCGAGAAGTCAAGGACGACCAGCGGCGACGGAGGACCAAGCAGTACCGTCACAGACAACGCGAGTGCCGTATCCTTATACTATCAGCCGTCGGAATACCGCCACGATCCCGCAAATCATCCGCAGGTCATCTACTAACACTCGATCCCGGGACGATCCGGCTGCACAAGCCAATACAGCGAATCCCAGCGGGGGATCTTTCCAGAGCGACACGACCACGACGACGACTACCGACGCGCATTCCCGATCTCACTGGGCCGTGCAGGAGTCGCTCGATCGGCAGCGGTATCAGGGCGATTTGTTCGACCTGGTGCTCCCCATCTTGGAGCTTCCCGGTGCTTCGGTGAGCAGTACGATGGCTAGCAGTACGCCCGAGTATGAGAAAGATGATCAGGTGGGTAAAGAACACGCCGGCGCGACGAGTTCGTCAAGGGTATCAGCGACCCGTATTCCGCCGGCAACAACACAGCGATCCTCGCAAAGTAGGGACCAAAGGAAACAGGGCACAACGCTCAGCATCGTCCTCTGCGGTACCAATCGAACCACCAACGGCTTCTTGCGAGAACTGATGCACGATCCGCGGTTTCAAGTATACAAGTTCCCGCCCTCCGTCACTGCTACAGCTGCCATGGCCCCCTCGGGACCGGACACCACGTCGAGCAGGAGACCACCGATGGTTTCCCGTTCCGTTAGCCAGACGGACCCCGTAGCCGGCCGTACCAGTCGTGCATCAAAGTCCGGGGATCAATCAACCCTACAAGATTCAACAAAGAGTGGCAGCGGCGCGTATTATACTGTGGGAGTATATGCGGTGGAGGAGCGAAACAGAGTGACTGGCGGTGCGGTCGCTAGTGAGAAGAAGTTATTGGCTCGGATCAAGGTCTTTGGAAGGGGGCAACACAGCAACCTTGAGAACGTAAGCCTCTTGCACAGCCTACCGCCGCCAACGAGTATTCCGCTTCCCCTGTGGACCTGTTACTAACTTACTACCATGGCACTTCACGTACAGGCGATATCATACATTAAACACACGTACACGCGCCTCGATTCGTTGCTCCGCCCGCCGATGAGGGAGGAAGAGGAGGCGGGGAGCATGGGATCGAGCGACATGTATGGGCTCGTCGAGTCGTGGGTCTGGGGTGGTCCGGGCATTCGCGGTGGTGGTGGCTCCGAGGATGGTCAAGCCAGCGGTGATGGGGTTGATGAGGCCGAGTGGTGTGAGTTGGCCGTGCTTACGGGGGATGGAAGGCATTTGTTGGGTAAAGGCGAGTCTTTTTCTTCTTTATGCCAACTCGGTCGAGCAGGCAAAGGGCAAAGCCTAAACTGATCTAAATTCATGTCGGTTGGTGAGCAGAACGTGCTCAGATGGAAGAGCTCGTCGCGATGGTGCCCACGATATGCTTCCCTGAAGATCTCTCCTCCCTTCTCTCCCTGGCATGTGGACTCGACTTTTATAGACCAGAACTACCACCAATCGCTGCACAAGGTCAACAGCGGCGCCGTTATGCACCCTCCGACCTGGGAGACTTTTCGGACCTGCTTGTTGCCATCGCCAACGAGGAGGCTTCCGATACGGCCGGAACTCATCGGAAATTACGGAAACATGGTATTCGGTCATTTTTGCAATGGAGGTCACTCAACCTACAACGAAGCCGTCGTGGTAGTACGGTTTTAGGTACAAGTACGAGCCATGGCGCAGCCAGTACCGCCTCGTTCTACCCTTCCCAATCCAAGGTACTGGGTATGGGTACCGACCAAACTCCACCGGAACCGTCACCGACAGAGCTTCGACCGTTGCCAACGCTCGCTCGTGCCCGAGGATCGTACGAAGGCCAACCGGGGAACTGGGAAGCAGGCCTCAGTAGGCGCGTAGCAGCGCGCAGAGACGCCGACAAGGAACGCCTCGCCAAATCCAAACGCAGGACCGTGACTGCCGATCTCTCGACCCCCGGCGCGGCAGCGGGTGATGGGGGAACAGGGAAAAACACGACGGCGGCGGCGGCGGCGGCGGCGGCGGGGAGCCAAGAACATTCCGGGTTCTTTGATGATCGTTGCGTCAGGGCAGGGTACGGCGGAAGAGGCGCACGAGGTAGTGGGCTCGGGGTCGTCAAGGGTCTTCGAGCCGGGTGGGATATTGTCAAGGCGTTCGTTCACCCTTTGTCCGTCATCCACGGGGCGATATGGCCCGAGACGAGGACGGGGGGCGGGGCGAAAGGTGCTGCTGGTGGCGGGTGGGGAATTTTCAAGGTTGCTTGTGTGGGGCTTGTGGTTGGCTTGGCAGGGTTATGGCTTGCGCGGTTATAATGTTGTGCTTCCATACATCAGAGGGCGTCTCGTGGTAGCTTGTCTTCAGGAAGTGGATGTTTTTTTACGTTGTAGCGATATTGCCTCTAATTGTACTTTCGTCTTTGTAGCCTGTCTAATGTCGATGGTCCCGCATGATTTTTGTCAACTGCCTAGACGATGCTGTCAGACGCTTTTCTTTTATTACCCCAATCGCACAACAAATTGTCCACCTTGTGGAAATTTTCAGGCTCGATCCCCAGGCAAGACGCTACTCTCTGCCCTTCGCGAGGGTTTTCACGGAAATACCACGTTATCATGAGTCGTATCTCTACAAATTTGCTGATCCTCTTCATGGGCTGAATGACTCGATTCACGAATGGAGCCAAAGGGCAAGCGACTCCTGTCGCGGCGGGGAGCTCCCTGCGCGCAAAGACATGCATTTTGAATGAATACCCTTGTTTTCGACAACCTGGAATAGGGAATATATGATTCTCACGTTATTATGGTCGTTATGGTAAGAATCGCCATGATCGTCATACGGCCCTGGTGTATCCCTACGAGGCAAAGCCCAAGGTCTTGTTAACGACTCCTTGCACTCTATGGTCTTGATACCATCAAGAGCCGAAGCATGGCTGGTCCACTTACCTCCAGCTTTGAGGTTCTTGTTCGCCTGCCAGTGTCCAACAAATGCCCCCAAAATGCCGCCAATGAAAGGGATCATGAGCATGATGGTATACAGGCGAAACTTTCCACGACATAGCGTCTCGACTGGATGATACCCTTGCTTGGGGTCTTTTAAGGATTTGAGTGCTTTACACTGCTTCTTCATATCCTCGTTTTTTGCCAGCCGTTTCAAGAATCTACCGCTAATCAAGTTCTTGTCGTCCCCGTTGTTGCTACCTCCTGCTCGGAACTCTTTCACCAGGATTGTGATGAAAAGTAGTGTCTTCTACACGATCATATAAAAAGGTAGGCGGTGAGTGGAGCAAACATTGGCACAAGGAAGGTGTTCGTTACGCACATTTTGGGTTTCGTTCACATCTTTCGAGTTGCTGATCTCCCTTAGACACTGCTCAATAGCTCGTTCAACAAAGCGGGCAGTCCCCTCCTTCATGATCTCACTGCGAGCTTTCGGAGCGCCCATCTCAAGTGGTATACGAAGATGTTGCTAGTAGTTCGGTTGTGCTTATGGCCCCAAGGGAGAAGAGGCCGGGAATTGTTGGCGATGGGACGATGTGATAGGGTTTTCGAAAGGAATGCGTCGGATCTCGTGAGCAGGAACTTGCCTGCATCATCCCTTTTCAATTGACCAAACACTTATAGATTACTGCTTGGGTATCGATGCCCAGGGGATCCTTTATGCGTTGCACGAGCCTCGTCGTAGCTGAAGGAGTCGATGAAAGGTAGTATTTTTAAGTGAGGCAAGGAGAGGTAATCCTTTTGAGTGACGCGACTATTGAAATTCGGGAACTCATAATTCGGGCTACTTCAATGACTCTAAAGCGAGATGGCAACATATCAATATGCTATATGGCTATACAACTCCTCACCAGAGCAATATAAATCTTCTACTCGTACTGCATTGCCTCGGAACATGGTGGTTTGTTATCGTGAGGCGGTATTGAAAGCGGCATGAGAACACCAGCAGATACCTCGCTCGTCTTATACATGTCATGTGCGCTACCCAAGGGGGTCAAACGTCATTGTTGGACACTGGAATCGGGCTTCGATACCAGCTTCGTCCTTATATCCGACGGCATGCCATACCCTCGACCAGCGATCTGAATGGCTCCCCATATGGTATTGTGGGTCGACTAGGGGCGCGGGTGGCCGATGCAGTGGTATGCTATCAGAACACATGGGATATAACCCTGCTGGATGGATGATCAAGCAGGAGCTGACACACTCAGGCGCGATTAGATAACAGGAGCGGCGAGTCCTTGTTTATCTTTTGCGTTTTATCGGCGTGGCGTCACCCGTTCGGCTGAGAAAATCCGGCCAGGAGCATCGATCGCACTTGAATATCACATTGCCACTGTATATTGCTACGGATCGACGTTGTCTCGTTTCTAGGGACCACTTCCTGGGCTACCACCTCCTCTGAACATCATCATGGCGGGAGCCGACGCCCTGCCTCAGCCACGGCATACAGATACAGTCCATCCGGACCTCTTGTTTCCCGACGTGCCAGATGCCGAGGAGGATCTCCTGCTCTTCGCGCCGACGGCCTCAACATCGCATGAAGGTCTAAGCCAGTGGTCGATAGATCAGATAGGCACCGACGCGGTGGCAAGAGAACAGTATAGCCGATCGAGGAACAGCGGCGGTAGCCTCAAAGGGAAGGGCAAATTGGTAGACTTCGACCGGGACGATCAGGACAGTCGTCGTGCGGGTCCAGTTGATTCTGTCCAGGACGGTCGGATACAGGATGTTGGCACTCCGCTGGATGACGTGGTCCCACATCGTGGATTCTTCGATGAGGAGAAACCGCTGGTTAGCCCACTAGGAGCCAAGGCGATTGCGAGCGTCACAGGGGCAGTCATGACCAGTCTTCTGAGTGAGTTCGATGTTGAAGACGATAGTTATTGGTGATACTCACACCACTTGATGTTTTCATCAACAGTGACGCCATTCGATGTCTTGAAAACGCGGCTACAAACGCACAGGCCGAATTCCACCCCTGCTGGCAACCAGCCGAACATCGTATGCTGTCAAACGGGAGTGATTCCAGAGATCGGACGGTCCGGCAGCGCCCAAAGCACGACCATCACTTCCACATCGTCCATTACACAATCCGGCAGAACAAGCACAATGGGGATGACCTGCCTTTCATCATCTGGAGCTGAATCCGCTGCATCGGCGTCTACCCTAACAAGTCAAACAGCTCGGCGGTTCTTCCCATTATCAGCTTCTTCTTCTGCCTTTTCCGGACCATCGGCATCTACCACCGCGGGTTCAGCAGCACTGTACGCCCCTCCACCACCGGAAGGGTGTCTTCATCCTTCGAAATGGGCAGGAATATGGGGAGAGACAATGACGCTGGATGAAGCACAGAGTCTGTTGAGAGGAGCCGAGACGAAAAGGGGCGCTGCGGTGGTGCAGGAAAGTGGATTTTGGCAGGAAGTAAGAGTTGTTTCAAAGGATACTGGATATAAGGGATTATGGCGTGGAACGGGAACAGCTCTGTAAGTGGCCGAGTTGATTTTGGATTGCGTTGTGCGAGTATATGACTCACCATGGTTATTCCTGTAGTGCCATGTCAATACCGTCTGCAGCCATCTACATGATCGGCTACGAACACTTGCTCTCGCTCTTGACATCACATCAGCCTCAGCTATCAGTACCCCATCTTTCCGAGTCACCAGCGATATTCCCTCAATCCACGCCGCTAAACGTCAGTGTGCCCACCCCGACTTCCCAACCCTATCTTACACCAACGCCGTTCATCGCTGGATGTATCGCGCGAACAATCTCCGCCACCGTGATTTCCCCCATGGAGTTATTCCGGACGAGGCTGCAGGCTCTTCCGGGACCAGGGGAAGCGAGACCGACGTACAAGAACACGGCGGAAAGTATTGCGAATCTCGTCAAACAGAGGGGGATTACGAGTTTGTGGCGAGGCCTTGGGCCGACACTGTGGCGGGATGTTCCGTTTTCAGGTGAGTTTCTTGCTCTCCCCCAAGTCCGACTATCGATATCGTTTCGAAACGCTGACTTCTATGACAATTGCAGGTGTTTACTGGGCAGGATTTGAATCGACCAAAAAATACTTGACGGAATCGCAAACGCTCAAACCAGGTCTCACGATGACCTTCATATCAGGCGCTCTCAGCGGAACAGCCGCTTCCATCCTCACAGCCCCTTTCGACGTTCTCAAAACCCGACGTCAGGTTTTCACACCGGCCGCTACCTGCTCTCCGCGGGCGCTCAACCATCCAGCGAGTACGCTCCCGCTTCTGCTTCATGTGATAAAGACCGAGGGATGGCGGGCGTTGTTTGCTGGTGTGGTGCCGAGGACGGCGAAAGTCGCGCCGGCGTGTGGTATGATGATTGGGTGTTATGAAGGAGTTGGGAAGCTGCTGGGCGGCAAGGCGGGAAGTAGGATGTGATTTGGCTCATAGAAGGTAGGAATCAGGAGTGCGGACAATGGGCCCCGTTGGGTATAATTGGTAAAAGGACGCTTGAAAGTGAAGATTGCTATATCTCTAGACAAGGCTGGTGTAGGCGATAGAATGATAGAATTGACATATGGAACCCTTTGGTGACAAGGCAGATCGGTCAAATCATCGTCTGCTTCGGCGGTTGGGGCTGGAGTGCTTCATGGTTGAGACTGCTTCTACGCTCACATAACCACTTCTTACCCGAGCTGAGAACGTCCCATTCCGAGGAGTCAGCACCAACAGCTTCGCCACCTCGCTTAATCCAAGTAGTTTTCCCCCTAAACCCCGCCTTTGGCTGGGAAAATCCCTCCCCCCAAATAGCCGCCCCCCTTTCGCCCAGAAAATGTCCGCGCTCATATTGGCCGCCTGTTGTTGTTTACAATCAATGCGCTTTCGCTCGACACAACCCGGAGGCTGCTAGCTGTTGGCGGAAACTACGATCTTTGGAAACAGGCCATCCAGCTGCGTGATCCCTCGCAGGCCCTGCTTCTCTGTCATACTCGGCGTCGGTGATCAGTCCTCGTCGTTCAGGCAGTCGTAGTACGTATCGCCTCAACTTCCTCGACTTACCAAGACAGCTCCAGCAGCCCTGGCGCAGTAGCGGGATTGGTGAATTACACTTGGCGGCGTCTGTTGTTTTTGTTGTCTGTGCTGGCTTCTCAACCTAGACACCAGAGTAAAAGGTCAGTCGACATGATTTAGTCACTAGGAACACCCTGTAAAGCCATTGCTGACATCTCCTTTGACGACGATTTTACTGAAAACAGTAAATTACAACGCTTGTAGCGGGATAATCGGTGCGAAAACCAAAGGCGTGAGCAAAAGGTTCACAATTTGGCCCAAGGTTGGATTTCTCTTGCGGAGCAATGGCAGAAGAGTCAAGACATCCATCACAGCAGCAATTTCAATCTTTACCCCTTTCTGTCATCGATTATAACCAGCAAGCCAACACCCGAGGATCCTCGGATTGGACCGCTACTAAAACCGTTCGAGACCACATCGACTCCGTTCCAGGTCTGCCGCAACAACCACCTGATCTTGCACAAGCCAACACGCCGCCGAATCATCCGGCAGATATCGATCACTCGATGACTTCATTACTAGATGAAGACGACATGTTGTTCGAGGTCGACTTTGACACGGAAACACTGCAGCAGATGAGCGATGTTTATCAGAAACACCGTTTTCCATCCGATGATGAGATTCAGGCGTTGGCAGCACAGGCTGCGAGACGAATGGGAGACGCAGAGGAGGGGATAAGTCAAGTCGACGAACCCGAGTTGCAACGTAAAGTAAGAGAATGGTTCAGCAAAGAGCGAACGAAAGATGCGAAGAATGGCAAGGTGAGCGAAGAATATCTACGGCTAACTCTGAATTGCAATCACGCTAAATCGCCTCCTCTAAAGCCTCTCCCGACCCCTGGAACAATGTCACCGAAGCAAAGCTCTTTCGGTAACACAGGAGTAATGCAGGACCACTCATTTCCCGGTGTCAACCTCCCGATGCCTCCAGCCTTTGGCAATCTGGGATTGAATGACGGCGACCCTGACTCGCCCTCGGCTTCAAACGCTATGCGACATGGTAATACTGCGGATGACCACCATGGCAGCACATCGCAGAGTAGTGCTAGCGAACAGATTGCTAATGGATTGGCTCATCAAGCCACTGATGCGAACAGTGTAGACGGTGCAATCGATCCAGACCTCGTAGGACTACCTCCTGTACCAGGCAATTGGGGAGCCGCAACTTCTTCGACCAGAGACACGGCCAGAATACTAGATTTCAGAGACGGCGAAATTGTTGTTGACCCAAATCTTGTGGACGCCACGCACCCTTCGGCAGAAGATTCAACAAACTTGCCATCTCCGACAACGCTGATGAAGGCGATTGCGGCGGCTCATGGTGGGGAATTGCCTGCGGGTTATTCGAATGCAGAACGCATGTCGCTGAGCCTTGGCGCAGCATTCGAACAACGGGAAGGTTCAGGTCAAAAAGCGAATGGCAATGGGTTTGAAGGCGGTAATGGGGACCTAGGCGTTGATGACGATGCCAAGACGCAGGTAGATTCGCAAGGTTCAGGCTCCGAGAAACCAGAGATTGATCTTGTTGCATGGTGAGTCTTCTGTGCTTGCAGGAAACCTAATCAAGCGGTCGTCAGCAGCGCTGATTCTTGATTGTCTCGCAGGTTACGCAAATCATACAACTTTCTGTCGCCACCATACCCCAACAACACGGCGCCAACCGTGCTGCGCGAAGACTTGTACACACAAATGGCCCGAGATCTACCATCCTCGTGTCCATTGCCCTCAAAAGATCAAGTAGCAGCTCTTGTGCTGAAAGCTTTTCCACAGGCTACGTGGGAGAGTTCAGTCACCGAAGGACCAGTATATGCCGTCCGTGGTCTCGTGAAAAAGGCCGGCACGAGTTCGAAACATCGATACACCAAGTCTTGCAATTTGTCAGACCTGGCAGACGTCGCCCTCAACCGGGAACTGACGGCGTCTACGGAAGCTGAAAATGCATCCAATGATCATCAATCTCCGCCCGAATCAGCCAGCGCGTCCTTAGTGACAGGTACACCTAGAAGATCGGCTTTGGACGACTTAGCCCATGCCGCTGGACTCGTAGAACACAGTCCTATGGAAACGAATGGACAATTCCCGACACTGGAAGATGCCGTCAATGCCGCTAGGAACGAAGGGCTGGGAATCAAGAAACGTCGCACCACTGCGACTAGTTCAGTGATAGTTTCCCCGCAAATGGGGCCCACCGATGACCCGGTCGGCAATACAGATTGGCAAGCGACAGGGTGGAGTACCTCGCAAGGAAATCCGTATGGCCTAGGTTGGCCACATGATACCACCCTTCATAGCGTCGTCAGCCAGTTTCAAACAGCCGAGGATTTGCCACCGGTACCGAATGGGACTGTTGGTGTGGTGGCCCCTGCTGGCCCCGTCAAGAGAAAGAGAGCGAGCACGAAAGGTAACAGCAGGCGAACAACGCAACAAAACGCTGGTACGTCTTCCTTTGAAGCTTTGAGATTCCCTTGTTTCCCTTTCCGGCCGCTGAACTCTGTATACAGTTGGCCTTTTGCCACCAGATGGCCAATCCAGCAGCCGCGCTCCTTCTGCTCAAGCTGGTCCCTCCAGTTCTCGATCCAGCTCCACAAAAGGAAAACAAAAGAAGCCTATTTATACCAATCAAGCAAACATCTCTTCCACCGATCCCAACGTCAAGCACTATAAACCCAATTTTACTTATCATGAACTGATTACTCACGAAATCAAGCGTTCGGCAGAGGGCAGACTACAGCTGAGTGAAATCTACAGGCGTATCTCGGAACGGTATCCCTATTTCAAGCTTGGCGAACCAGGTTGGCAGAACAGTATCCGGCACAACCTGAGCCTAAAGTGAGTTTTGAATGCTGCCGACACTGACGTCGCACACGACCTAACTTACTGCCGTGTCTAGGAAATGCTTCGTTCGAGTCGATCGACCCTCGGATAACGCCGCAGACAAAGCTGGCAAGGGTGGCTGGTGGACTTACAATCCGGGAACAGACGCAGACGGACGGCCCGGCCGTAAAGGTCTCAGCGGAAAGGGCACCGGCGAATATCGCAAAGGTAGCACGCCAAGCGATATTGCTTCACGCTCAGGCAGTCGAGAGCGAGAGATGGAAATGGAAAACCAAACTGCGGCGGCGTTGGATAGGCCGAGTTTGAGTGGATCGGCGTCGGCTACGCCTCAAATTCTTGCGCATTATCCGCCCTTCCAGTTTGATCAGAACATTCAGCAAGGTCTGTAGCAAATAGGACCCACCACCTTCCGGTTATCGTTGGTAGTGATATCGGCAGAGGATAAACGACTGCTTCCATTGTGGATATCTAGACATAATTCTGCGATTATCATAGTCCGCGCGACTGGCAATCTTGCCGCTACGAACATGAGCGTCTGTTCGAGATGTATTCCATTCCGTCCACACGAGCTGCTACATAAAGTAAAGATACGATACAACCAAGAAAAGTACAACCGATGTACAAAACAGAAAAGTTCTGACAGGAGTAAACAGAGAAATACGGAAATCTACGTGGTGGATGCTCGAGGAGGCTCATTGTTGTAGTAGGATCGTCGAAGATGTCTGAATTTCTTGAGACTCAGCATTGCCAGTACCTCTGCAGCATGAGATTGATGGAAAGATCAGTCCCCCATGCCCCAGTAAGACGAGGGTATCATTCTCCCTATTCTTACCATTCTTCACATGTTCCCCGAGCGCAAGATTCTCCTCAATAGCTTTACGGTCTGTGACATCTGCTTTCTCTGCATACCCCCGAAAAACATCCTTTGTTAGCTCTTAGGAAGAGAAACGAATTGAGTAAGTGAAGGAGGAAGGCACTTGCTTTCGTAGACTCGTCTGAGACGCTTGTTGAATTCATAGTTGGGGTCTGGACTATGCGGCGGAATGTACAGTCAGTACCTGCACAGGCCGGTATTCCCACATAGACGGCAGGGATGGGGAAGCTCACTAGTCTCTTCCTAGTCTGTGTAGCTGAAACGTGAAATACGGGGCATCAGCGGAACTGAGGACCGAGAAATGCATGGCGGATGACGGGGCAATCCCCGGCTCACCTCTTTGTACAGCCTAATGGCACGAAGCCGTAGATCTTGAGGTGCGGTCGGTCCGGGCATAGCTAGGGACTGCTGAGGGGAGACTGTTTCAACCAGGCGCTGCGTTGGGTACTGCTGATCAACCAGTACATAGAAGACGGTGCACGGAAGTCAAGGAGTTGTTGCGATTGCATGCTCTGCATTCTGGGGGCACCAGATGAGTCTTTCAAATCGCCGTTGGGACCTGACGTCACGTAGATTGAGCATTGATTGCTGTTTTATCGCTTAGATGTTCATCCCCACCGGGGTTCGACATCAAACTCAAGTAAAGAAAGAGCTGCCTCTCCCCTGCAATTTATCTCCTCTCCAAGCCTACATCCCCCAGTGCTAACCGATAGACCGGGGATGCGGAAATGTTGAAGCATATTCGACGGATTACGTAACATTGCATGAGGCGCACAGCGCGCTTGGGAAACGACGCGTTTCGCGTTCCCAGACTTCCTCGGTCTCCCTGCATCCAAGGTGTTGGTATTGCCCTCGTTTGCCCCGTCCCCAGTCCCGGGTCCTACTAGAACAGGAAGACAGAGACATCGCCCTCTGGACACCTTACCTACACACATACAACGATCCTGCAATGCCTCGGGAAATCATCTCACTTTCTGGTGAGTGCTGCCGAGACAAGGCTCTGGTGATCAACCATGTAAACAAATCGAGGCGTTGCTCATTTCTGCCTTTCTTCTCGTCTTACAGTCGGTCAAGGTCTGTTGCAGGTCAATTGGGATCCGGTGGAATAAGAGAAAGCTGACCGGATGATGTTTGTGCTTTTGCTCGTTCTATCTGCGGTTTTGAAAATGGTTGGAATGGATCATTTGTTGTGCTTGATCAGCCGGTAATCAATTGGGTGTTGGTATGTATCGTTGAAACCGTGTCGCTGCTCAATGTGCTCACATTGTTTGTGTATAGCGTTCTGGGAGAACATACTTCAGGTACATCGCTATCATGCTCACTCTCCCTCCAAGACTCTATGCTAACGATAAACTTTTTGTCTATAGGAACATGGACTAGACAGTGCGTAATCGCCCTGAATTCTATCGGAAACGCAGAACTGATGCCCTGTGGTGTAATCAGAGTCAGGAAAGTACACGGGCACCGAAGCGTCCGCCGGTATCCAACTCGACAGACTCTCAGTTTACTTCGACGAAGTAGCCAACAAGAAGTATGTGCCGCGATCGATTCAGGTGGATTTGGAGCCGGCCGTGCTGGACAACGTGAAGAATGGATCTATGGGTGGCCTCTTCAGGCCTGACACCTTTGTCAACGTAAGTGGAATTCACTGTTACGGAGCGCAAAGCCGTTCCGGCTTCGTGCCATGACAGCTAAGCGACGTAACCTGAATTCTATGCCATAGGCTCAAGGAGGTGCCGGTAACAATTGGGCCAAGGGGTACTACACTGAGGGAGCGGAACTCGTCGACCAGATTCTCGACATTGCCCGTGGTCAAGCCGAGCGATCTGACAACCTCCAAGGGTTCCAGGTTCTTCATAGTTTGGGCGGAGGGACGGGTAGTGGGTTGGGTGCGCTATTGTTGAGCAAGATCCGAGAAGAATATCCCGATCGTGAGTGCGAGGCGGTGTTAGCCATGGCACGCACCATTCGCGGCTTAATTGACGGCTTATTTCTGTGCGGGTGTGTTAGGAATGCTCTGCGATTTTGCAATCTTCCCGAGTCCAAAGGTTTCGGATACCGTTGTTGAGCCATACAACGCCATCCTCTCAACACACAACTTGGTCGAAAACACTGATATCACATGCTGTCTCGATGTAAGCCTCTTTTCTCTCGAACGCAAACACAAGCTTTGAAGAATGCTTCACGCTAACATAACCAACGGTTATCGGTGCAGAACGAAGCTTTGTACGACATTTGCCAGAATATCTTGAAGATCAAGCAGCCCGAATATGAGAATTTGAATGGATTGATCGCAAAAGTCATGTCTGGATTCACGAGTACGTACTTTTGGCGTTTCCGGCACTGTGAGGCTTTGTGATTAACACCAATTTTTGTCTATCCATAGCTACTTTGCGTTTGTAAGCCATCAAGCAAACTCCGAAATTTTCTGGGAGATAACACGGCTGATGAGAGATTGCATTTCGTCTAGCCCGGGTGTCTTGAATTCTGATCTCCGAAAACTCGCCGTCAACATGGGTAAATCCTGAATCCTGCTTGCCAACACCCTGGTATCGAGAAATTGATAAGAGTCTATCCTTCTCTAGTGCCGTTCCCTCGTTTGCACTTCTTCTCTGTTGGTTATGCGCCTTTGACCAGCACACAAAACAGGTATGGCCTCATCTCCGTTTTCGAAACTGTAACATTGCTCACATATCTGTTTGCTTTCGCACCATCATGACCGATTTCAGAGCTTACAACGTACGCCTCATCATGCTCTATGTAGCCGTAAACACATGCTAACATCATTTGAAACATTACAGCAAGTCAATGTTCATGAATTGACACAAAGCCTGTTTGACAAGCGTTCTTGGCTCGCAGCTGTTGACCCTGCCATGGGCAAATACTTGACCGCCAGCATCGCCTATCGAGGCAAGCTGGGTACTCGAGACAGTAAGTCTTTGGCTCACCATTTAATTATCTACCTTGGAACGCTTACTTTCTTCTTTTCCCGCAGTCGAGCAAGCGGTCGCCGACTACCAGAACAAACACTCTTCATCCTTCGTACCATGGGTTAGTCGTTCAAGTCCGCTTGTGATATCCATGTTCCATACATCCAAGGCCTGATTTTGTTCCTTTGCTTTAGATTCCCGACCACGTTCAAACAACGTCATGCTCAGTACCCGCTGTCGGTGGTGCTGCTTCGGCCACGCTCGTTGCGAACTCGACCAGTATCAGCGGCAAGTAGTCTGTTCCGTTGCAATTGTTCGGGATCAAGTAGCTCAACTCTGTTCTTTGTGGCATCCTTGTAGATCTCTTCAAGCGGAACCATGCGCAATTCGTTTCCATGTTCAGGCGAAAGGCGTGAGTACGATACGCACGGCGCTATTTGTTCCGACCCCTGATGTTACCCTTTTTGGTCATTGCATAGTTTCTTGCATTGGTACACTGGTGAAGGCATGGACGAGCTCGAGTTTACAGAAGCAGAGTCTAACTTGGCAGATTTGGTGAATGAATACGACCAATATGCCAACGCCGACTTGGACGATGACGAGATATACGGAGATCACATGGAAGTGAGTGCATTCTCAACCCTACACTGGTAGATCCTGACCAAGCTAAATACTACTCGGTTTTATAGGAGGAGGGTCAATCATACGCTGAGCAAGAATAACACGACAGGCAGAAGCTTTCTGGTGTAAAAGCCTGATTTATGGCATGTAGTTGCTCCGGCCCCAATTGACGGCTTCACCCAACCAAACGGACGATTCGAAAATCAGTGACTAGTAGCTTTGCAGCAATCCCCTTCCTGCGGCAGGACGGATTTCAACAAGGGCGACATTGACCTTTTTTCCTCTTCGACTTTTCGCTAGTATTATGGCTTGCCCCCCTCATGTGTTCCCCTTATATAGGTTGCTTTTTGCCCCGATCGTGCATAATTGTTGTTCAATTTTCGTTTTCCATATATCCCGTTTCTGGAAAAGCATCTTTCCCGGAGAATGAAATATAGACTGAAAGTCATGCGTAATCCCAGACAGCAGGCTTCTGAACTCCATCCCACTTGGCATAGCGTCAGGTTAAGCAGCTGTCCAGCAAGCTATTTTGGTAAAGATGGCTACAATGAAGGGAGCGGTGGAATGCGACACGCCCGATCGAGGTGTGCATCGAATGTGGAGAAGGGTACGGAGCGACCACATGGGGAACATGGAACGGAATGTGCTCGGCTTTGCGCAGATGGCGGGAGGGCGTATACTTCGTCCTCCTGAATGATCTGCGGCATCGATGCCATTCCAACTAGTTGCTCGATTTGAGCATCGAGCGGCTCCACTTGTCAGTCCCCAGGTTGTCCTTGGGAAGACGAAAACACTATCTGAAGCCAATATCTACCTGACCTCTTCCAATGCCCCTTTGTATCTCCTCCACGAAACGATTCCTTCGTATGCCCATCTGTTTCACGGACCCCCTCCACACCGGACAGTCTTTCCTCTTGGCCAAGGCATCCCTTATGCACTGTCGGACACGGAACGCGAGGACAGCGCTGGAACGGAGTAGAGGCGAACGTACCCTGGAGCAAAAGGAATGGTTGCGCGAGACGGAGACGGGCGCGGTAAATGGGGACTTGCAGATGGGGCACCGGAATATCGATAATGTCGACGTTGTCGTGTTGTCCATTCAGCCAGTTCAACCAGGATTTGCGGGTAAGTCAAACGGACCCTTAATAATACCAACGCGGCATTGGACGCTCTACTTCCGCTTTAGCGCGAGCTAGCTTTTGCCAGCTCGTCTGTCTACGGTTGTGATTAATTCTTCAGGTACCAGCTGTTCGCTCGCAGTCCTTAGGTTACTCAAAGAGCAGGACTTGAACATATGAGCTTCCTGATGCTCATCCACTACCTTTCTGATTCCCACCTTGCCCAGCGTTACATGTACAGATCGGATGAGATCAGTAGACCGCCCAACACCATCGCCAGAGCTCGCAAAACTGCTCGAAACTTCTGACTTCCACCTCATCCGGCTTTTAGCGCGAGTTGCATTCGGCCGCCGATACTTCCACGCACATTCCACCTCGGAAGCTTACACGTCCACACCCGGCAGAGGTGCATGCCAGCCCACAATTGATATAACCCCTTGTGCATTCGGCAGTCACTCGTTCGCCACCGCCCAGCCTGATTCTTCCGACACAGGTCGTACATCTAGACTACGATCCCAACCGCCCTCGACAAAACAAGATGGCAAGACCAGCGAGATCATCGTGGTCATCTTTGACGCTCCTAGCGTTCGCGCTCTTGGCAATCTTCTGTTTCTTGCCTATCGGTGTCAAGGCCGATGAGGCCAAGGACGAGAACAACTATGGCACTGTTATCGGTATTGACTTGGGAACAACGTATTCTTGTGTAGCGTGAGTACTTGCGGATAGCCGTCTACTCGACTTGTGACTAAACATTGACGATCCTTTCGACTCACTTGCTTCTTCCCTTTTGTTCGCGACACTTGTAACTGTCTTCGTACTCGGCCTGTCACTCAATCTTGACCCGCAATCCGTTCCGGCAACAGTGTTCAGCGCGGGGGAAAGGTAGAGATCATTGCCAACGACCAGGGAAACCGAATCACACCGTCTTGGGTCGCATTCACAAAGGACGAACGACTTGTTGGTGATGCCGCAAAAAACCAGGCTCCTCAGAACCCGGAAAACACCGTGTTTGACGCCAAGCGAATGGTCGGTCGTCAATTCACAGAATCGGACATTCAGAAGGACATGACCCACTGGTAAGCTCGGCCTGAGGTCTCTTGTTGCCCGAGCATGCGCTAATCTTGCTTCTTTCCAACAGGCCCTTCAAGGTTGTTAACAAGGGTGGAAAGCCCATGATCAAGGTCAAGCACAGGGACGAATTCAAAGAGTTCACCCCCGAGGAAATCTCCGCTATGATCCTGAGCAAGATGAAGGAGACTGCTGAGGCCTACCTCGGTCACAAGGTCACCCACGCCGTCGTTACCGTTCCCGCGTACTTCAACGATGCTCAACGACAGGCCACAAAGGATGCTGGTGTTATTGCTGGTTTGACTGTTCTCCGAATCGTAAACGAACCCACTGCCGCCGCTATCGGTATGCATGAGCCAAAAATTTCAGCTGAAAGCCAAATTAACTGACGCAGACTGTCTTTTTTTCTAGCCTATGGATTGGATCGATCAGGCAAGGATGAAAGCAAGATTATCGTCTACGATCTCGGAGGTGGAACTTTCGATGTCTCTCTCTTGTCAATCGAGGAAGGTGTTTTCGAGGTTTTGGCCACTGCCGGTGACACCCACTTGGGCGGTGAGGACTTTGACCAACGAGTCATGTCTTACTTCATCAAGCAGTACAAGGCTAAGACCGGTACCGACGTTTCCAACAACAAGCGAGCCATCGGTAAGCTCAAGCGGGAAGTCGAAAAGGCCAAGCGAACACTCTCTTCCCAGATGTCCACTCGAATCGAAATCGAAGCTTTCGAAAACGGCAACGATTTCTCTGAAACGTTGACTCGAGCCAAGTTTGAGGAACTCAACATTGACTTGTTCAGGAAGACAATGAAGCCCGTTGAACAGGTCCTGAAGGATGCCGGCGTTCGAAAGGAGGAAATTGACGACATTGTGCTCGTTGGTGGATCCACCCGAATTCCCAAGGTCCAGCAGCTCTTGAAGGAGTACTTCGGTGGCAAGGAACCCTCCAAGGGTATCAACCCCGATGAGGCTGTCGCCTACGGTGCTGCCGTTCAGGGTGGTGTCCTTTCTGGTGAAGAGAGCAGCTCGGATATTTTGTTGATCGATGTTAACCCCTTGACCTTGGGTATCGAAACCACCGGCGGTGTCATGACGAAGTTGATGTAAGTGACCCTTTCACTGCTTCGTATTGAGGGAGACCCCAATGATATTGACATACTCCTTCCGCAACAGCCCTCGAAACACTGTCATTCCTACCAAGAAGTCTCAGATCTTCTCTACCGCCGTTGACAACCAGCCTACCGTCCAGATCCAGGTTTACGAAGGCGAACGAGCGATGACCAAGGACAACAACTTGTTGGGCAAGTTCGACTTGACCAACATTCCCCCTGCGCCTCGTGGTCAGCCTCAAATCGAAGTCACTTTCGAGATTGATGCCAATGGTATCATGAAGGTCTCCGCTGCCGACAAGGCCACCGGCAAGACCGAAAGTATCGTCATCACCAACGAAAAGGGACGATTGAGCGAAGAGGAAATTGAGCGAATGGTCCGGGAAGCTGAAGAATAGTAAGTCCTTACTCGGTCAATTTCCGATTCCTAGAGGTATTGATAGACTCCTTTCCTATTAGTGCCGACGAAGATGCCGAAGTCAGGAAGAAGGCTGAAGCTCTTAACGTTTTCCAAAGTAAGTCACCTATCAGTTCTTCGTTCATGAGTAGTATGTTAACCCTTCTTGATACCCTTTGTAGACCAAGTCTATGCTTCTGAAAGCTCCGTCAACGACCAAGAAGGTCTCGGTGCCAAGCTTTCCAGCTCGGACAAGAAGACTATTCAGTCCGCGATCAAGGAAGCCAAAGACTGGATCGAGGCCAACCAAGCTACCGCGACCGCCGAAGAGCTGGAAGAGCGACAGGCCGAATTCTCTTCAACTGTTCAGCCGATCATCTCATCATTCTACGAAGGTGCTGCAGGTGGTGAACAGGAGAGCTACGGCAGTCACGATGAATTGTAAAATCTATCGAATAGATTGATGTTTAGGTAGATGTGTATAGATCAGCACAACACAAAATGAAGGAAATAATCATTGCATGCATGAAATGTCTGCCTGTCTTTCCGCTGAATTGTGTTCCGTTGAGAAGCCAAGGTGCGACGAAGCCTGTCACCATTGATTGTACAGCTTGACGACACAGGTAATGATACATGGCAAGAGACAAGGACTGCGCTTGGGACTAGGATCTCTTGACACTGCACCGTCAAATCTGCTCTGCATTGCACGAGTCTCTGTAGTGCATCGCAATTTCGGACAAGCGGCCTCGCAAGCGATTCTGATTTCTTTCGGTCCATTAGGGTGTAAGACACATATCATAACATAATCACATGTATAAGAAAATGTTGAACTAAAGCGAAGCTCCATCAGACATAGACTTCCCTCTTGCGAGCAAAGTTTAAGGTCACGATGGAGCATTTTGAAAGTCCCTCTGAAACGATTCCTCTCCATCAACGGCCATGTAGAGCAAGGTGTGCAACAAAAACACCCCGACGAACGTTACCACCACGTATCTGAGCGGATTCGGGTGGTCGTTACAACCAGCCGATAGGCACGAGTGCCTACCGGAGGTGTCGAGGCGGGACCGTGTTCTTGGTTTATAAGTCGATGGTTGTTTGTAAGTGAGGAAAAAAGGTCAAGACGGAAGCGAAGAGTTTTGCTGAGAATTCTACCTGTTTATATAGTCTCGCTGGATGCGATCGAAGTAGAAAGGACAGCAGACACGGGAAATGACTTGGCAATGCAGCTGGCAATGCGCGACGAGCAGCGCGACGCAGCTGACAGCCGCCCCCCGTGAGAAGCAGCGGTAGGCTGGCGCGTCTAGATCCCTCACTGTGTGCTGGCTGGCTCGCCCTACACCTCATCGCGCACACTCGGCTCCCGTCACCGATGAACGATGATGCACAACGTGGGGTCATTCAGGCCTTTGCATTTCATTCGTACCGTTGTATACTCGTCAGTGTAGACACCGGGCATACCTACCTCACGACTCTTTCTTCGGGTACGTCCCAGATTCTTCCCATTCGTCCGAGCAAAAACAAGGCATTTCAACGCGTCGTGTCGCCATTGTCTCCCCTCGACATTCGCCACTTTTGCGCTGCCAGCTTGGCTGCATTGTCAATCCCGAGGAATTACTGGGCTTACCTACTTGCCTCCGTGTGTCGCTTTCTGTGTGCTTTTCCGGTTGATTACGGGTTGGATTCGCAGCAGACACCCAATTTTGCAAACGTGAGTATTCTGACGTATTCGCGGCTTGTGTTTTTAACTAAACGCTGTTGTACCTTCATCTCCTTGCGTATTTCTTCCTTGATATCTCTATCCTTACCACTGAACGGACATGAATGCTCTGCGACTGCTATCACCATCAGAACACCAGCAGTAACAATCAGTCAAGATGGGTTTGAGCATATCGAAGTTGCTTTCTACGCTGTTCGGCAAGAAGGAGATGCGTAAGTGATATTTGAAGTCAAGGATATTCGGATTATATTTGGAATGCTGGTTGTCAAGAGGAAAGATCGGGAGGACGATACAGGGACAAGGGGTGAAGATCGGGGAAAGAAGATGAAGAGGACTGCTTTGTTTGCGACTTGTTGTGTGGAAACTAGGACATGGATGGACTGCACTCGAGGGAAAGCACCGGTCACACGAGTCAGAGTTTTCAAATCATCCTTCATCAACCGAATCGCCCCGTTTTTTTTCTTTTTGCATATTGACGGAACACATTCAATAATGGTACTGATGCAGCTTGCCCTTCCCACAGGAATCTTGATGGTCGGACTCGATGCCGCCGGTAAGACGACAATTTTGTACAAGTTGAAGTTGGGAGAAATTGTTACCACCATTCCTACTATTGGTATGTCCTATCGCTGTTAACAGTGTTTCGTTTCCGTGGGCTGATCAACAATCATCGATAGGATTCAACGTCGAGACTGTCGAATACAAGAACATCTCGTTTACTGTCTGGGATGTAGGAGGACAGGACAAGATTCGACCCTTGTGGAGGCACTGTGAGTAACAATAATTTCCTGGCAGCATGATCAGCGGCTCAACGATGTTTGCATTTACTGCTTCGCAGACTTCCAGAACACTCAGGGAATCATTTTCGTAGTCGACTCCAACGATAGGGACCGAGTACCGGAAGCAAGGGAGGAACGTGGGTATCATTATGTGCTTGATCGCAGTAAAGGAGATGACCTATTGACATTTTTCCTCCTGGCCATTTAGTGCAACGAATGTTGAACGAAGACGAGTTGAAGGATGCCTTGTTACTTGTTTTCGCCAACAAGCAGGTTAGCACGATACCGTTATATTCGAAACACGCCATGTAGCTCAATTTGCTTTCTTCATACAGGATCTGCCCAACGCCATGAACGCCAGTGAACTCACCGACAAGCTGGGTCTTCACTCCTTGCGACAGAGGAAATGGTACATCCAATCTGCATGTGCCACTTCCGGTGACGGTCTGTATGAAGGTCTTGAATGGGTGAGTCTCCCTGCCAAGCGTATCCCCAACGCATAAACTCATGTTCAACGCGAATCATCAACAGCTCTCCACCAACTTGAAGAACAAGGTCTAAGCTGCACATTTTCTGAACCAAGACTTCCATACATGTACGACGAGTGACGAAAATGAGAAAACGAAGACACCCCTTCCTTATTGCAGGATATTCGTGTTCGATAGTGGCTGTTTGTGTAGCCAGTTGATGCAGCGCCGGACGTGAGCTGCAGGATGTGTGATGTGGGGCCATTTGTGTAACTAGCCGGAGGTTGTTGACTGGGTGTGCGATTTTTTAACGTTAATGATCTCGAATTCCTTTACCCCTCTCGTACCGCCGATTCTTGATGTTCAGCGCTGGAAATCCGCTTGCAGCCATGGCATGGCGATGGCCTTTAACAAAGTTCGAGTAGCTGGTCAAGTCCGAGTGTTGGACGGCTGTTTATCGCATTGACATTCTTCGCTCTGTACATCGTCCATCATCAAGTGTACATTTTGACATGTGCAATAATCGCGCGTCGCACAACTATTCGGATGCGATCCCTGCGACGCATGAAGGCAGACAAACGAAATGGCTCAATGTGTTCTCGTTCCGAGAACAGCTTGCGGCGCTGCTCGTGGAGTTCGTGAACGGCATGTCTGTAGGGACTTCAGGGACCGGCTGCATTCACAAAGGAGTTCTTGAGCGACTAATCCACACCTTAGCATTATGGCTTCTCAGCGCACAGCTGCATCTAATCCACTACTACTACATCGATGCGCAGCCTACAGTTCTTCTATCCTTGCTCTCGGCAGTCGAGAATCCCTGCACTCCGAGATCCCGACAGAATGAGGGACGACTGCCGGTGCGGGCTCAGGGATGGATGTTGTTCGTCCTTCTGAAGCAGCTCGCTTCCACTTCAACCTCCTCTGTCTGTTGCCGGGCTAAAAGAACCCCAGGGGATGACGCGCTTCCCACTTCGTTTCGGTCAGACTCGTCCACTGAATCCAGTAATCTTTGAACGTGGTCTGGATCTGGATTCGACAGAAGGGAGAGGAATTGGTCTCGATGCGTTGGCGGGAGGAGATTGACGAGATCTTGCATATCCATGTTTTCTGGTTGACGGAAATTCCGAGAGAAAAGTAAGTTTGGCTGCAAGCTCTACTAGGTAGGAGTGGCACGATAGAGAGAATACATACCGAGGCTTGCATCATCGCTCAATTGTGCCCTCAAAGCTTCTAGGGCTTCGAACTCGTCTTCATCTCCGTCACCGTTGTCATCTTCCACATTTCGTCCTTTATCGTCCTCAGATATGCCGCCCATCCCCCTCAAGAGTTCCTCGATTCCGTTCATGGTAGATCCCTCGCCACTGCTACCTTCGGTATCGCCACGTTCGAAACGGTTTAGCATCTCCATCATCTTGCGTTTCTCATCAGAGGAAGATGCGCTGTCGGATTGGATCGCTTCACGGACCGCTGAAGCATAAAATGGCTCGGAACATTGAGCATGTTTCTAGGACGGCGTACCGGGAAGATGTTTTAGGTTTACGTCAAGTGGCCAGATCGAATAGACCCACTTACTTCGTCCCGGAAACAGTCCAATGAGCAATAAAACACATTGCATCTGGGACACACATATTTGCTTTGCTTTTTACCGCAGCTGCCGAAATTCCAAGACAAAAAGGAAAGCCGATGTATGTCAATATGTGGCGGCACAGAGGAGTTTGCTAGTGACAGTGACTGTAAGTCTGCTTACGCACATGCCACAGATAGTCTGCTCTATTTGGCTCGGGGTATACGTCCGCTTCTCTCCCGGCGACGTTGCGAGCTGAGGTGCATTGAACGGAAGCTTGACTGTCGTTGTGGGGTATCGCAGTGACATCCCGATCGATGCAGATTAGATTGCTGATCTCGTGGAGGACATGGAGAGCGGAGTACACTGTCAAAACCGGACAGCGACACGGACTCGGCAAGCTTCTCAATAATAATGCATGACCTCGAACGATATAATACAGACAATAGCCAACACGTGATTCGGGCCGGCTAAGGTGAGACTACCCCTGATAGGGGCAATCTCGAATGACATCACTTCTGGTGTTCTCGTTTCCAGTTGCCCTATCCACATCTAGCGTTCCCTAGCAGGAGCACGCACATACTCCTCTATCGTGCATGATAGCTGTCAAGCCCTCGAGTCGACCCATCGAGAATGCCGCTGGACCCGTCACATCCCGTCGATCATCTCAGCCCTCGGGCGCGGGAACTGCTGTCCGAGTCCTTCCTCAATGAAGAGTGAGTAGAGCCTATAATGACTTCAATGTAGCTGCCCTCGATCCTTACAGCCCTTCTTGCAGACATATGCAAGCTTTCGCGGAAGCGTTATCATTATCTGACCTCTTCGATCCCGAAGTCACTCCGTCCGGCCTCAATTCGGCCGCACCACAATCTCAGGGTCTCACATTACCACCCAATTCTACTTCTACCGACTCTTATGCTGCGTCGTCTGGAGGGACAGCTCGAGCTAGCGGGAAATCGATTAATGGCGTCCGTCAGACGTTACCGCATAGACGATCGTCTGCGATGTCTGCACAAGGTTGGGAAAAGGTTGAAAAGGTCAAGGCCTTGAGTGATTTTGCACCAATACATCAGAAAGTGTCCAAGTAAGTGGGTTTGCTGCTGTTCCCACTATCGAACTCCCGTGTATAAGCAGCTGACATATGCGGAGTCGCTCTAGAAAATCCTCTGCACATGTGGCCCGTCAAGGATGGTCATACCACCTTGTCCGATGGCCTCTTCTCGTAAGCTGTGATCTTTCCCAGCCACCCATTGGGAATGTTAACTCATCCACAACTCTCATCACTTAGAGTCTTATCTTCCTCGTCATTTACCTCGAATTCGGCCTTTACGTTTTTACTCGGCAAATAGTAAACACTTGGGAGTTCCTCGTGTCCCTGGTTTCACGGCCACATCAACGTCTTCTACGAAGGCGCCTACATTCGGCTAAGAGCTGGAAAGAATGGCGTGCCGCGGCACTTGATATGGACGAGTATCTCGGTTTCAATGCTTGGAAGGCTGCAGACGAGGACAACAAGTATGATTATCCGTTGGTCCGAAAAGTGAAGAAGAGCTTGAAGAGCTTGAGGGAGAGTGGAGATGTCAAGGGCGTTATGGGGGTTTTGGAGATCTGTCTGCGGAACAACTTTGCAGGGACCGAGAGTGTGAGAATGTATTCCGAAGTGAGTGTGCACGAGTACATTCTTTCGTTTCTGTTGTTCACGCTGCATAGCCATTCACCAGACTTTCTACGGAACGAAACGTTTGATCGAGTGTAGGTTATACAGGCTGTTTGGTATTGAAGCTTTCCTTCGTATCTGATAGGCGGAGGCTATACCCTTCTAGCGTATACCGAGGAAGTCGTCTCGGCCCTCGACTTTGTGCGGACTTCTCCCGATACCTCGCTTCCCGAAAGGCGTCGTTTCTACCGAGCGATCAACAAGAACTACGGCGCCTCCGCTCTCTGTCTCTCTGGCGGTGCTGGATTCGGCTATTACCATTTCGGAGTAATCAAGGCGTTCCTTGACGCTGATCTCCTTCCCAGAGTCATCACGGGAACGAGCGCGGGTGGGCTCGTCGCTGCGTTGACTTGCACGAGGACAGATGAAGAGTTGAGGGAAATGCTAGTGCCCGAGTTGGCGGATCACATCACTGCTTGCGAGGATAGCACCGCGTTAGTTCGTTCTTCTTTCTTCTCGCGCTTGGCATTGTTCATCAGTTTTCATTTGGTTGCAGTGTATGGTTACGACGGTTTATGAAGACCGGAGCGAGGTTCGATGCTGTTTCTTGGGCTCGCAAGGTATGCACAATTTATTGAGACCGCAACATGATCTTAGATTGAAGATCGCACTGTTTTGAGCTGGTTAGTCTACTTTCTTCACTCGAGGCTCTATGACGTTTCGCGAGGCGTACGAACGCACAGGTCGCGCGCTCAACGTTAGCGTCATCCCCTTTGACCAGCATTCGTATGTCGGACATGTTACATGAACTTTGTGTCCAAGATAAACTAAAACGCAACCTTTACAGACCAACGAAACTGTTAAACTATCTTACTGCGCCAGATTGCGTCATCTGGTCAGCCATCAGTAAGACGACACTGGGTATCGCCCGCCTTATTTCGCTAATCCTCAACAAAATGACGTTGCTTCACAGTCGCTTCGGCTGCCGTTCCAGGCATCTTGAATGGCGTAGTCCTGATGCAAAAGACTGCCCAAGGCGACCTGAAGCCAATGAATTTTGGAAGCAAGTTCAAGGATGGCAGTCTGAGAGTAGATATTCCACTAGAAAGTCTGCATTTGCTATTCAATGTCAATTATTCCATCGTCAGTCAAGGTAAATGTTATCTGTTATCACCGAAGATTGGAATTCTTGCGCTGATCTACTTTCAACACATATCGCTCTAGTGAATCCACATGTACATCGTATGTATTGCACCACAACCCTTACGCTTTCCTGGACTTGACCGATGATTTTATCTGCAGTTTTCTTCTTCGCGCCAAGAGGTTCTGTAGGGAGACCCGTCGAACACCGCAAAGGACAAGGTATATTCGAATTTGATACATACGCACTAGTCTCACGATTCTGACATATCATTTATATGGTTCATGGAACAGGCTGGCGAGGCGGCTTCTTGCTGTCCGCAGCTGAACAATACCTCAAGCTAGAGCTGACCAAAAACTTTAGGGTGAGTGAGATGCGCAGAACGGCTTCCTTGTCGTCTCGCTGATTCACCTCCACTTTGCTGTGATAGGTAATACGGGATCTTGAATTGCTTCCTCAGCTACTAGGGAGTGACTGGAGCTCTGTCTTCCTACAACGATTCGCTGGTAGTGTAACGATTCTACCCAAATCCAGGATAGCAGTAAGTTCGACCGTGATGTGTTCAAACCTGGTTTCCGCGCCGGCTAAGACAATTGTTACCCCAGGATTGGACGCATCTACTGACCGATCCTGACCGAAAAGAATTAAGCCGAATGATTCAAGTGGGAGAGTCGGTCTCTTGGCCAAAGGTGAGTTCATCGATCTTGGCAACTCGCCAGCGCAATAAACTGAGACTGTTTAACAATGCTCCAGCTACATATGATCGAAAACCGCTTGAAAATTGAGGTGAGGCACGCCGTGAAATTCCTCATGTTTGCTGAATACACTGACATTAAGGCTTACTGCTGTCGTAGCGAAATGTTCTTCGAGGACGGTCAGAAGTCCGACAAGCTCTGCATAGGAGTAAAGTGACAACCGATTCCGACTCTGCAGCACGGCTCAAACCAGCGGACCAGAAACTGCAAAAGCAACACCGTTACATACCCCTCGAGTCCGATGCCGAAAGAGGTTTCGCGTCACGCTCAAAAGTTATGAAGAGGTCCAATGGCTCAAATCGAGTGCCGGACCCAAGAAGTATAATGGAACCAGACAACAACGCCCTTCGTCGCAGAAGAGCCAGAACTACTTCACCAAACCTCGGTACCGACTTGTCAAGGGTACACCATAATCAGCTTGAAGAGCTGCTTGGACACAGCGTGGACTCGAATGATTCCAGTAGTGACAGAGAAGGGGAGAAGGCTCGTGTGAAAACAGAGATCTCCGTAACTGAGCAATCCAGTCCTAACAATCCTCGACAAACCCGTTCAAAATCATTCGCGTCAAGCTTCAACTTCCCCTCGTTTGGATACCGTCGCTCATCACAACCATCATCTCCTACGGAGTCGAAGAAATATCCGGAAAGGACAGCGCTTTCAACACCGACATCTCCGCGTCAGCCTACTTCCACTCTAGCACGCTGGCTGAGTCCGCATCCAGAGGAAACATCAGACAACGTCGACATTACTCACGGGGAGGAGGACGAAGACAGTAGCGAGGGAGTTGAAGCGATGGAAGAAGAAGGGAGGTCGATTGCACGTCAAGACTTTGTTAGCCAGGATGAAGACGACAACGCGCTGGGAACCACCACGTCCGAGGATGAATCCATTTTGAGTGATGGAGAAGTGACAGTCACTAGAGAGCGGGCCACAAGGTCGAAAGTGAGGGAATCTGCTGCAGAAGGCCCCACATTCTAGGAAAATCGGGTTTGGTTAGAAGGACTGTTCAACATCCGCTTGAATTATATAACATAATTGCGTGTAATCAGAGGCAGATGCCCTCCCATAATTAGAAAAACTCTTAAACAGCAAAAAAACGGCTTTGAGCCCTTCGGGCTATCAGCCCACCGCGATTAACCTGTAGCTCAAACCATTTAACCAGGGGCAACCGGCGAGATGCTGCTTTATGAGGAACTAAGCAACGAAGCGAACCTTTCAACCCCCATGGTTGAGCTTTAGTCCGCTGCACCCAAAAGCCGTTGCAGTGAAAATTCTCTTTTCACGATGCCATACAGAACCAAGGCGCCTTGTGAGCCTTTCCAATCGCTGGGCAATTGATTGTCAGCGTAGGTCTAGAGCTAAACCGTTTAGCTGCCCCAGAAAGATGTGACACAACTAGGTATGCTTAGAACCTCAACCACTGTCCTTCACTTGTTGTAGTTATCGTTCACCGTTTGCCTGCGACTGTTTATTAGCCCTATTTGGCCATGAGTGCTCCGACGACGAGGAGGAGGAGGAGGAGGAGGAGGAGGAGGAGGAGGAGGAGGAGGAGGAGGAGACGTCTTGGTACCGGCAACACACCGTCATCACGACCAGAAAATCGACCTGAAGTAATTTTTCCTAGACGTGTAGGTATTAACCTCGCGGACACTACATTCAGGCCATCCGAAGCGCTTCATCTCATTGTGCAAGGTAGCCAGCAGTGGGAAAGGCCCCAGAAAAAGTCGCCAACGAAGATGAGACCTGAACCCTGTCTATCATCTCTGACTGCATTCTAACGCTAACTCTAGGCGTCAACACAAGATGATGGCTGATAGACTTATTTATTTCAACTTGTTCCAGACCTAAGATAACCGCAGGGGATTTCGCCACGACCTACTGATCGCATCACTAAACCTGTAAATAAGCAGAGCGACATGTTTTAGGTCGCTAGCCAGAAGAGCGCTCAAAGATAGCAATAAGCATAACTAGCACAAGCAACCGCAAAGATAGAGTACGCCTGCGATTGCCCGAGCTTATTCCGGACAATTTCCTGAGATACTACTCGCCAGGAAGATCGGAGCAGACCACAAGGTGTAGATTGCACCCCTAAAAGAGGACTGTCATCACATGGTGGCACATGGGGCGAGCTGCCGATGAGGAAGAAAACTCGCTGCGAAGATCAAGTTCAGTGCTGGGATGCACAAGTCCGACTCACGTTCCCTGACATTTGCGGTAGTACGCTACAGTTGCTGTTCCTCTGTGTGCGGACCGTCACTCATATGAGGCGTCAAAAGAGCCGGGACTATTACAGTGAACCGTTAGGCCCAGGTGGACAAAGTTGTGGATCTTTTGGTGTTTCTTTCACTATTCCAGTTACACCATTAGACTCGGGGATGCAACCTGTTACCACTTCCTCCTTCCTATTGCAACAACACGTTCAACACCGCCCAACCTACCACACCCCTCCCCTCGAGCCCCTCCAATCCTTCTTCATCCTGACCAGCTGGCACCTTTCGGCGAAGCACACCCGGTCCTCCCACCATCTCCTTTCCCGCGCGTCGTCGCGCTTCCTCCGTCGTCGGAACATCCAGCACGCCGCTCGCTGACCGGACGTCGATGATCTTGTTGACAATGTCCGGGATGAATTCTGGGTGACCTTGTAGTGCGAGGATGCGGATTGGTCGGTGAAGGTCGTTTTGGTTGGAAGCAGGGTAGTACCGAATAAAGCCTTGAATCGGGCATTTAGGAGTGGACCCAACGAGGTGGGTATCCTGCGGAAGCGAGGTGACGTGGTCTCGATGCTGATAGATAAGCATGTCATCATCTGTCAATATTACACGGCATGTAAACTAGGAACTCTGAACTTACGACTTGTTGAATGCTCTGATCAAGCAGAGTATCAGAAAGGACAAATAGTCAACGACCACTTGAGATTACAGCAAGCATGAAATATGGACTTACCAATAAATTCTGTTCCTTCCTGATTAATTCCTGACTATCAACCGTCTCTATTGCCTTTCCTTCTTCCATTAGCACGGTCTCGCTACTCCCTTTTTCGGATAAGACCCTCCCCAGCCATTCCTTTCCACATTCTGTAAGCTGTACGTCGTAGACTCCTAATTCCCAACCAGCAGGATTGGGCACGACGCTCGAACCAAGGGCAAGGGCAAGTATCTGTAGTAGAAATAGGCCGCAAGATTAGTGAGTCACTCTAAGCCTCCGTTAACAGAGCCGGAACAGATTGAACGGAAGGATAAGGACGAGAATAGCGGGGTGGGGGAGGGGAGAGAAGCCTGCTCCTCGGAATCCAGTCGCAAAACTCCTGAAGTCCAACGATGACATCGTCGCGTAAGCTTTCCTCCGCGGGTACTCACCTGCATACCAAAACAAATGCCGATGATCTTGATTTCGCTTTTCCTCTCATCCGTTACCAAATCACGCACGAAGCTGACGAGGTTGGTGATCCAGGGTAAGGGCTGATAGGACGACGAAGCTGTGCAATGAGGGGAAGTGAGAGGGAAGTCCGAAAAGCGTACAGGCTGAGAAACAGCTCAGAATATGGAAGACTTACCACTCCCAGTCATCATTACACAGTCGTAAACCCATCGATCGCTGTCGTCGTCCCAGCCACTTCCCTTCTCGCTCCTTATCAAACGATTTTCTTGCGGGTATTCTCCTAGCACGACATCGTACCCATCGACCACGAGGTCACCGATCGTATCTCTCAATGAGTGCTCCGGATAAGAAGCCAGACTGTCTTTCAGGTGTGCTGTGTATATCTGGAGGTAGTCTCCATGTGATTCGACGACCGATGGAACCTAGAATAGGTGACGAGGGGAGAAATAAGCAACTGGAGGCCGGTGCGCTGTTCGATCCGATACACACCGGTGTGTCGTTGATCAGCAAGGCTACCCTGACGGTGCGTTTGGCGAGATCTCGTGTCATGTTGGTGCGCTCTATTGCTGCTCTGTGGTTTGCGTGATAGTACCACTGACCTGGAACGAGTCGATATCTTGCCTTCAGGCCTTCAGCCGTGACGGTCATATCCGTCATTGCATCCCTCAAATTCGGCGGCCGGCAGACACTGCGGTGGTGCGTCCCAACCCACTCCCCCGAGGATCGATTCTGAAACCAGCAGGCAGCGTTAGATTGACGATAATTTCCCGAGCAACAGCGCTCGCCATTAGCCACATCCTTGCCTTGTTACACGACTTCCTTTTTTCACGGCGATACGCACAGCGTACTTCAGCGAGTGGAATATCCCGTGTGTGGCTTCGCTTCTTGCCGTCGGCGATACTATTTACGGAGTGAGGACTATGCAACAATGAGTTCGGTAAGCCCCTTGGTTGTGGCGCAAGGCTCAGCGCTGAAGCCGAATAGAATCCATTACACATTGCTTATCATTTGCTTTACCATCTTGTCAACCGATAAATCCACTTCTCTTCTGACCAGTTTCAAGAACTACTCGAGCAAAAGCAAAAGGAGGCGGACAGACAGAAGCAGATCCGTGAGAAGCAGGCGAGATTAGAAGCGGAGCGTGCAGCGCAGGAAAAGGCCGAACAAATCGAGGTAACCACATTCTATTGCCTTGCCATTCCTCTAGGATCTGACTGTTCGTGGACGCACTGCTTGATACCGGCTGTAGCGCGAGAAGAAGGAAGAAGAACGAGCTCGACAACTTCGTGCAGCGGCTCGTCGGAAAGAGCAAGATGACGCCGAAAAGGCTCGCAAAGCTGCATTATTACAGGAAAAAATCGCGAAGGAAAGAGCGCAACAGAAACCTTCCTTGCTATCCAAGGTGAGCTTCATCCAAGTGATTGCTTTGGTCGCGCTCTCTCTCTTACTCGTGGTAATTCCCAGTCTGCGAATAAGGCATCATCCGTCCCAAAGAACAAGAATCTCCCCCCACGCGCAAAATTAGCCTCTTCAGCTTCCTCGAGCACTTCGGGAACCAAAGCTCCCGTACTGACACGAGAAGAAAAACGCAAACTCAAGGAAGATCGCGAGTTTGGAATCACGGCTCCAAATGCTGCTGTTAAAGTCAAGATGTCGGAGAGCGATCGTGTGGCGCGGGTGCTGGCGGCTGCAACGGCTGGTCGAGGGCTGAATGCAAAGATCCCTGAACGAGCGAACGTCCGGCGTTCAGAATCCGAAAGGAACGATATTAATGGCTCGTCTAGTCGTTCCGGGCCATCCGCTTCCGCCAGCGCAACTGCCAATCGAACAGGACCGACATACAAGGCTCATTCTTCCGTCGCGCATCATAATTCTTCCAAGCCGGTCAAGGGGCTAGACAGGCTGCAGGAAGAGGCGAGGGTTTTGGCTAGTTCCAATGTGTCAAAGGACAGACGGTCGATCGATGAAGTCCAGAGGGATATCAAGGCCACTCGGAACATTGATGATCGTGGTTTCTTTGGGAAGGAATCGGGCAAAGCATCGTCATCCACCTCAGGCGCAAGGGTCGCAGGTAAATCAGCCACTCAGCGTGTACCGGATCGCCCGATTGGGTCAACATTAGCAGCAGGATCATCATCTACGTCGAGAAAGAGGAACTCGGAACCGCAATATACGGAAGATACATCATACATCATCAATAAAATGGGTCTTTACTCTGATGAACGGGAATCTCAGACACGTTCACGCCATGATAAATATAGTTCCAGTAATGGCAAGTCGTCGACCTCCAGTAAACGCAGAAGGCAGCGCTCTGTTTCCAGTGACGGATCTGATGACGACAATGCTGTGGACCAAGACTTTGATTCAGACGATCTTGACGACGTGAATATCCGACGGAAGAAGAAAAAGAGCAAGTCGAACGGGATTGGAAAGACGAGAAGGGACCTGTCCCCACCACCTCGTGTGCGGCAGAACAAACGTCCTATGGGCGGCAGTGTCCTAGCTGCTGCCGGATTGGATATCTACAAGATGTTTGGGCGCCATGATCGTGAAGTGTAAGTACCGTAAAGCCCCGTCAGTGCTTGTTACAAGATTACTTAAGTCCGCTCGTGCAATTGTAGTTACCTCTCGCGCGACCGGGCGTCGGATTCGGAAGACGACATGGAAGCCGACGCTGCAACGATACGTAAAGAAGAAGCTCGAGCGGCGAGACAAGCGCGGGAAGATGATCGACGGGAGGAAGAGGCAGAGAGGAAACGGGCCGCGGAGAAGAAACGGAGAATGGAGAGGGATAAGGGGAGGTGAAGAATTTCTTTCTAGTGACTGTATGATGATTCACAGGATTGCACGTTGGTTTCCTTGCATATGAGCAACAGTTTGGGTTTGAGGGTCTAGTATTGCATTCATTGGGAACGACCACAAGAACGACAATGATGTCTCTACTGTATCTATACAAGTTCTATGGTGAAAGTGCAAATGTTTGCTTGTCTTTTCCTTCTGAACGAAAGGGTCTCGCTCCGAAAAGTCTTGGAATGGAAGTCAACGATGTGGATCATCATTTTTTTTAGAATTTTGACATTGTAGATTTCAGAACCGATAATTATACCGCATACAAGTGTCACTCCGTTGGTTTCTCCCAAACCTTAATGGACTCATAGAGACCGCGTTTGTCAGAGACCGAAGTCAAGGACAAACGACCGATAGGCAAGGATATGAAATAACGGAAACCCAAAAGCTCGACCATGTCTCTCCTCTCCCGATCCTCCTCAAGGCTTTGACACCGAAGAAAACCAAAAGAGAAGAAGACGATGTGGAAAGTCGAGGGGGTTGATCAAGGGAAAGCCGTAAAACTACCCGTCGACAGGAAATGTACGTTGATGTGGTCCGCGTGATGATATTTGCGGCAACGCTTCCAATCAGTCGAGAGGCTACGACCTGTTCAGAGAACCAGTCGCAGCTCGGGCCCATGAGTAAAGGAGAACCGGGGCTTCAGTACACATGTTGTATGGTCTGATTATATAGGTCAGAATAGTCGGTAGGGCGGGTGATCGAACACTTTTTGTAGGTCACGTGCGTGGCTTTTTGAGCGCTGGTGCTGGCGGACTTAGAAAAGCAAATGTCCGCTCCACTTGGCGAGCGCAACCAATGACAAGCCTTGAGATACATAAAATCGTTTCGATGCATCCTGTATGACAACATCTGCAGTATCCTTGCCAGCTTCTCGCCACATATACCGCCTGACTCTGTGATCACAACCTAATCCCTGTGATACAGCAAAAACGGTTAATCGCCGCCAGTCGCCCATTTCCGACTCTTTGGACGGCTTACCAGCATCACTTATACCCGCTCACCATAAAATAATCTAGTCAATCAGGGCATACAAATTGCGCGTGGACTACATATCGGAGTTGAATAAAGCGTCAACGAAAAAGATGCCGCCTCTTCTCAAAACATATTTCAACCCGCATCATCGCTCTTTTCTCTCCACCCTATTCACAGCGACATTCCTCGGTTCTGTACTGGTCGTCGCCTTTCCCTGCCCGGTACGCCCAAAAGATGGCTTCTCCTCGCTCATCAACGAATCAGCATCGGACCACGAGAACGCGCTACCATCAAGATTAGCGGAAGACGGTACCGAGTTCCCGAATAATCCAGAAGTCCAGCGAAGAAGCGGATATGCGAATAGAAGGGGGACGAGGGATGAGATTGTGGTGATGATGAATGAGCGGAGTGGGAAACGAAGATTCATGTTGGAAGATTAAAAGGTCAATGACGGCACAACGATGACGAAGGAAGACAAGAAAGGGGGAGCTGAGTTCACCAGCATTCGTGAACGCGTTCGAGGATTGAACACACAGAAACGCAATCGACAAGCGGACCGTTTTCGTCTTACCCTCTTACGTGCAAGATTCTGAGCCCCTCACACTTCCGACAACACACGGCGATTCGCCGTACTGTATCGACAACATGAAAGACAATACCTACAATCAACATCGTATTGGACTCGAAATGTGCATCAAGTCTAGTCGATTCGGCAACCGACTTGGACACATGCGTCCTGGCAGAGCGACAGGATGACGGGATGGATTAAGCGTGGAGGTTCCTGAATGAGGGATTGAAGGGGCATGATTACTGTAGCAATAGTTGGGCATTCCCAACGCCCTCTTGCGGGTATCTCAGGACAATATATTTTGGGCATTTTCGGTTGTATTCTAGCTCATATAGCATCAGCATTGCGCGGTATCATATTGGTGTCCGCTTGCTACAGTGTCTTCTTCCGGATGTGGAACATATAGTTGCACAAGTCACCGAATGGAAGTCCCTCCTTCCATAACCGCCATTGACCGCTCAACGGATCATATACGATCCCTCTGACTTCCCCAACACTCACGCCACCGCCTTCCCTCCCGCCTTCGACAAGTCCATCCCCATCGGCTTCCCAAACGTCGGTTCCGCCCATTTCATCTCGCACAAAAGCGAGAAGCTCTGCCGGTTTAATGAACTTGGAATACGTGTGCGTGCCGGGAGTGACGAGACGGAGAACATGCTCTGCCATGGTGATTGTTAAAAGTTGTGATAGCGGAGTGCGGGAGATTGTAGAAAGAATCAAGTGTCCACCGGGCTATTGGGAAAAGGTGGGGAGGTCAGTCGAAGACAGCGGTCAAAGATTGCGACAAAACACGAACCTTGACCATATCTGCCAGGCATTTCAAGAACTCTCCTGGTGAATCTACATGCTCCAGAACCTCCATTGAGCAGACCACGTCGTACTGTTTCCCCTCTTTCAGCAGTTCTTCCGCACTGGTGTGACGGTATCTCAGAGACCCAGTCTTGCCCTTTTGCTCCGCAGCTTCCTGTGAGGAGCTGGAAGCAACCAGGGGAGAGTCGGAGCGGAAGGGGAGGAACGGATCTTGCGATGCATGAAGGCTTGCAATGGCGATATTATGTGACGAAGCGTCGATACCGAGGACGTTGCCTCCTACTCTTGCTAAACTCTGTCCACAGATAACGCGTTAACTCACTTTTTCGAGTATGAAAGACCCATAGAGTAGAAGACTTGCCTCTGATAACAGGCCTCCACCGCATCCGACATCTAAAACGTCCATGCCCTCCAGCCATCTTCCCTTTCCACGACGCTCAGCTTTACCCTCGAACTTGACCAACCTCCCCTGCTCGTCCACCCGATCCCGCTTCATGAAACTCCACCCTTCGTTATCCTGTAACCCTTGCATGATCTTCTGCCTTACAAACTCCATGCGCGTAGGGTTCATCTTGTGCAGGAGCCCGAATTCGCCCTTTTCGTTCCACCATTGCGAGGAGAGGCGGGAGAAGTGATCGATCTCGGCCTGGTTGACGGTGGAGAATGGGTTTGCCTGTGCAGCGGGATTGCTATTGCTACTAGATGGAGATGAGGCTGCTGGCGGGATTTTAGAGGGTGCTAATGGTAGCGGCTCTGTCGGTGAAGATGCTTGCGGCGGTGTCGACGCGGAGGTTAATGCTGCATCGGGTGCCGAGGATCGCCATCTCGACAACCAGCTAAGCGACCGCTGTTGCGTTTGTCTCGTGAATGGGGCAGCAATGCCCAGGACCACACTTCTGCTGGGATACATACTAGTGAAGAGGCTGTGTTCGAATCCCACAAGTAAATGCACCCTGGATATGAGGCTGGAGAATATAACTGAAATCGTTCTTCGATCACTTTTGTTGCTTGCGTTCTTGCGATCGAACGCTAGTCATTCCGCAACCTGAACTGACTCTGAACTGCTACCTGAACGAAGCACTAGGACACGTTATAGCGATACACTGCAGTCATGTACTGCTCTTCGATAACTATGAAGACGTCATTCTACAGGCTAGTTGATGGAACCGGCATACCTTCCTGCATGTAGTACAATCATACCAGTAATCAGATTGGCTGGGATGTTATGCGCTGATGAAGTGATATTCTATCAGCGTTAGCGAATGTGCCACCCTGACGTCGTCAACCACGTACTCAGCATGTCGACTACCAAAATCCGCCAAGTTACCGGTATAAGGCCACCGGATTCATACAAACTCTTACTGTCGGTATATTAGATGTCAGTATCGCATAGTCGCACCTCGTCTGACGGGTATCTTACCGAGCCTTGCTTTGCATCTCACCACCCACTACCCTCAACCCGGGTTTAGGGACACTATAGTCCATATTCTTCGCCAAGCCCAGTCTTATCGTTCGGCGAGGCGTTGACCTGATCAATGTCATATCGGCCATGAACATTCCAGAAAATCTCGGTAGAAAAGGGAAACAATCTGCAGGGCTCACCAGAAGCACCAGGTTTCGTTCTTCATCATAGAGCATTGCGAAAACAAGACAAAGAACCCCGCTAACTCGTCATTATCAATACAAGACCCGATACTGCAATGACACTCACCTTTGCAGACCAAGTCCTTTCGCCAATATCAATAGATCGTCCTCTTCTGGCCTAGCGATTGCGCGGATAATGTTCTTGTGAAAGCGAAGCAAAGGGTTGTGCTTTCTGGCTCGGACCACGTTAGTGACGGTGGTCTGATCACCTCCGAAGCTGGATGCCGTATCTTCGTCCATTGTTGATTTGGGACAATGATGCCTCTAGCCAAGTACTGTCGCGATCATCGTCGTATCCTTCGATGTCGGGTTTACGGAATGGCGCTGAGTGTCCGTCAGACCCTCTTTAGACTGCATTTCGCATCATGAAGGCGGCTGGAAACTTTACCCTGCTGCCTTATGCAACGGGGCGAGCAAAGAAGACGAATGCAGTACCACTTGAACAGAATTCACGGAAGCTTGTTTGGGATCATCTTTCTGGATCGACCGTCCGGGGATTCGTCATCAGAGACTCACTTGGAAGCTGACAAGTCACGTGCAACGGCTGCATACGCACATCATCGTTGCATCCTAAAGTCGGGGAGAGGCGGAGCCACCCTCCAGCTATCTCATGAGCTCGTGGAACAAACAGCAACTCTCTATTAGAGCCATGCTCGAGTCATATGGTAGAGCCGCCAATGCGGAAGGTCCTGACGGGTAAAGCAGAGGCCACGGAATCGCTCGTTGAATCAGGACTAAAGTAAACATACATCACAAGCTAAACCATACTCGGGCAGCTACTCTAAACAATCCAAACGGTAGACGCTTGTCCTCTTATCAGTGCTTACTCATTCAGAGTTAGGCAGCCAGAGCACCGCAAAACTGCCTGGATGAATGGCATCGCATAAGCGTCATTGGTTCGCCAATGCAGATAGCGCCTAAATCGGCTTCCTTGTAGTATGTCATACGGACAATCAGTCTCAATCTTCTCGCAACCCTGTGATCATCCTTTTGCGATAGAAAGGACCTGCAGTTACAGTCAGTGCGTAACGGCCTCTCAAGGTAGCCTGTAATGATCTGAGATCAAGTCCTCGCCGGACCATCAATCGAATCAAGTGTATAAGGGAGCAAGTCTCCTTCACACCAGTGTCGTCGCCAGTCATTTTCCACACGGTCTTTTGCACAACGTATTCAGTTATCATGTTCGTCAACAACCACCTTGCCTCTCGGTCGCTTTTCGCCATCACGGTTTTCTTAGTCGCCTTCGCTGCATTTCGTGTCTCCGCTTCTCTTCTTCCAGATAGACCACAATACATGTAGGCAAAATATTCCAATGCGTGAATCGTACTCAAGACTATGGGGATACTGACGGGGTGTAGAAGATGAGTGTGGTCCGGATACCCACTGTAGCTGGGTTGCTGGTCAGAACACCTCGCCTGGCGTCGGCGATGATCCTTCAGGAGGCGCACTCTCGGGACCGCGATTCCTAACGACATTCCGGTTGTATCTCCCGCGACAACGCCAGCTAATAACTCTGATACGACACCGAACACTCTACTCCTGTGCCTACCATAACACCATTGGCTACGACACCCGTTGTGCCCGGTACCCCCGTTGAACCTTCCGGCTCCACTCCGATAGCGTCTCCTGTCGTATCCAACACTCCGACGAACCCAGAGGAAACGTCTCCTGCGGAACCGGCTGTTGAACCTGGCGCCCCCAAAGAAGACGAATGCGAGGGTGAAGAGGGAAAAGCGAAAGAGGGAGAGGGAGAGGGGGAGGAGGGAGAAGAGGAGGAAGAGGAGGAAGAGGAGGAAGAGGAGGAAGAGGAGGAAGAGGAGGAAGAGGAGG
>JABRPJ010000076.1:0-70460 GCA_013461525.1 Naganishia randhawae
ACTAAGACCCGGGCACCAACAACTGCTATTCCAGTTGCTGCCTTCAGAGCAGCTTGGTGAGCTTCCGGTCCATCCGTCACATTCGTATAAGATTCGTGGTCTAGAAGTTGCCAACAACATGAGCAAGGGAAGGTCGAGTTCCAGTGCTTGACACTTACGAGGGAATTCTCCTCCCCGTGCGTTGGGTAGCTGGAACACGGGATGAAGCCCCGGCAGATGATACGTCACGTCCCCCTGCAGGCAGCCAAATACTTAGTTTCTGCAAGAAAATTCTTACACCTATCCAACTCATGGACACCTACGAAATCGGTGCTGGCGGACATTAACGTTCTGTCGGGGAAGTGATAGCCTTCCGAGCCCCATCGTTCCCTAAGGTACTCCTGGTAGTAACTTTCCAACGTCGTACAAGGCTGTAGATCGAGATAAGCGTGGCTGATTGTGATTTCATGCGAACAGCCACTGGAGAGTGCGGCCGCTTTGAAACAGTTGAGCACTCGAGGGATGATGTCCATGGCTTCTCGGGCTGTTGGGGCGCGCACACCGTACTTGAGTTTGGCTTCCCCAGGAATGACTATACATGAGCGATTGGCAAAGCGAAGAGTGTTGTTCTACAGAATTAGTCATAGCTAAGCAGGTCCATCGCCAGTTCACTTACCGTTTGACGACCAGTTCTCAGATCCAGCGATGACCCCGTGTATTCGACTTGTACCGGGAACTTGTTGCCGAAGTACTGATACGTTGACATAAGCGGCAACAGCAGCATCTAGGGCATTGATCCCTTTCTCGGGTGCTCCCTTGATACGTGCAAGAGTGTGACATTAAGACGCAGTGCTGAATACATAAGACGCAAGACTAAATGCCAGTGTCAAAACGTTACTCACACCGGCATGGGCACTTCTGCCTTTGTATGTGACATCGAACCCAATGCTGGAAGTAGACGTGACTGATGAAGACCCGTTACCGCCGGGACCAGGATGAAGCCTGAAACATGCAAGGCAAGAGAACGACGGATGAGCATGGAAATCGAGACCGCGTTAGCCAACATTTGTCTCCCAGTCAAGCACTCACATCAAGCAAGCATCCATATCTTTATAAGCGTTCCTTTTCAATAACTCTGTCTTCCCTCCTCCCTCTTCCTCGGCGGGAGTACCTAGGAGAACGATTTTGCCTGGAATGTTGTGTTGCTTCAACGCTGCTGCTACTCCGATGGCTGCGGCACATCCTGAAATGGCGATGAGATTGTGTCCGCATGCATGGCCAATGCCCATGAGAGCATCCACTATCGGAAGAGAGTTGTCAGCAATCCATAGGCGGCATGCATTGTAGTGAAAGACAAACTTACTCTCTGAATTGAACCCGATCGTTCTTCCACCTTGCCCTATCTCATAGGTCGCTCGCCAGGCTGTGTCCAATCCGTACGCATGCCTTTGCACTTCAAACCCCTTCTTCTCCATGAATCGTGTCAAGGCGTCGTGAGCATGGTGTTCTTCCCATGCCAGCTCAGGATGTGAGTGAATATCCAAAGAGACAGCTCGGAGTTCGTCACTTGCTTCTTGAATTGCAAGCTCAATGGATCTTGCTATCTCGGAGGACACAGCGCTCCATGCGGGGAATTCTGCAGATGTTGATGACATGCTCAGACAGGGTGATTGCATCTGGTCTGATTGGTGAGTTCTGGGAAACGTGTCGACCGAGACCAGCAGCCCAAAATCTCATTCTATACTTAAGAAACTACGGCGGTTGGCCATTCTCTGTCATACACATTTCCTCAACCGTCCTCGGTCGCGAATGCCAGACGTCTATCCGCTCTCACACTTGTTCTGGCCCACAGTGCACGCAGCGGCTTCTTGGCGGTTTTTTGTGTTTGGCTCTCTTGGCGTTCTTCTGTTCCGTATGCAGAAAGCATGGCCGGATTAAGGCTGAGGCAATCATCTTTCGGCCGGGCCGATTCTCCTTCCGAGACGGCCAGGACCGGTGAACACTCTACCGAAATATCCCGTACGAAAATGAACTGAAAAACTGAAAAACGGCACCCAGATCTGGGCTGTTTCTCGGATTAATCAGCATATGACTTTCGGCGGCCGGAGGAAAAGGGACCCTAAGAAAAGTGCTAAAAACGGTACTAAGTCTGAGCTATTCGTGTGCAAAAAGAAATGCGAAATGGTACCCGTCTCTGTGCGGTGTCGTTGTCTAAAGCAAAGGCGTATCAAAGCAATGCCTAAAAGTCATGCTTGCCGTTACACATCTCCCCATCGTGCGCTGCTCATGTTCTCCGGGCACGTTTCCCGTAATGAATGCTTCATAACACTGCAGCGCTCAACCATGAGCGGTCATGATTTTCACATAGGGACCGTGGACAATCCAAGCAGACTGTGTCTTGCGTACATGTCGATGGACAAAAAATAACGGCGCAGAAAACCCTTCGATACGGCAGGTGGCCACCGTGTTAGCAAACACGAATGATAACTGGCATTTCCGTCAGACTACAGTTAATACCTCCCCTCGATCGCCCACGAGACACAGCTTTACGTCACGGAACGGCATATGTGATCTGGATGTTGAACTCGAGGTTTTTGTGGCGGCAGAAGGATGAGTTGGCGCCAATCGAGTGCGGTCCGTCCGAGGCGCGAGTGGACCATGTGCCGCTTGCGTCAACTGATCAGCCAAAGTCTGCCGCGTGACCGAGCCACCATCACCCCCGAGTACTAGCCCTTTCAGAAGAAAGCGCACCGACATGGCGAATTGCAGGTCGCAGAATATTTTGATATGATCACCCACCTCTGGCGTTGTCGGTCTTGTACGGTCTACCGCCGTGTCCCCTGCGGCACCTGATGGAATGCATCTGTGTCGCTTCAAATGAGTCGAATGATTGGGCTTCGGTGGAAGTAAGGGGTCTGGCTCGGATGAGGAAAGCGCAAGCCCGATGGGCCCAAACCTTCCGAGTCGTCGAAGGCGGATAAGCTTGTTCCAAAATTCCTGTAATAGTCCAGCGGTCCATACCAGCGGCCGTGCTACACGTCTTCCCGCCGACGTTGGCGAAGAAGCAATACTGGGGACATGTCCTGCCGAACCCTGCTGCCGATATTGTCGCCGTATTGTCCGAAACTCTTCATGCCCTAGCGCAAGAAAACCACAAGAGGGGCGAAACTCATCGACCGCCGGCTCCTGCTCAGCCAAGCCTGGGATCGCGACTGGTCCATGGACCGGAATGAGCCATCTGACGCGAGTTTGCGGTCTTTTGGAGATGTAATATTCAAGAAAAGGGTGGAAGGGGTGGTCCAGCATTGGTAGCCGAGGTACAGGCTCGACTAATTCGGCATGTGGAACACGCAAGTCTGTGGGTGAATCGAGTGAGGCTCCAAGACTATGCGGCTACTCGGGCGGGAATAACCGCAATGAGCGACCATCTCGGGGACCTTGATCCGACGGAAAGACGTACCTCTTCAATGATGGCATATAGTCGGCCGTACTTTACCCTATCGGCCAGGATCCCGCGTCTGACGATTGCCTCTTCCGAAGACACAGTAGGGGCTGAACGGACGAGCCCTGACGGACTACCCATCACCGCCTGTTCCCCCTCCACGAGAATGGCAGGAGGACCAAAAACAGCAGATGTTTTCCCGACCTCGACTGTCTCTGGGTGGCCATCATTTGCGGATTCCACGACGGAAATATCCGTGATAGAGTCGTTGGCGGCCCCATCCCAACCCTGTGTAGGGTTTGTCAACCCGTTCGGACGTGTTGAGCCAAGTAGCGGAAGATAAGACTGGATCGGTCGAACCTGCTGCTGCTGCTGCCCATTCTTCAACTGCATCACCCTTTTATTCGAGGCTTTCTCTGGTTCAGCCTTGCTCAAACTCTCCAGTCCCGCAACGCCTTCTGCCACTTTGGTCACAACCGCAGCACTCCTCTCGATTCCTCGGCCCTTATGGCTGGTAGCCTTCAACGTCTCATTCTGTATCTGCACCGCTTTCTTATTCGCCTCTTTCTCCAACTCGGCCTTGCTCCAACTCTTTGGCTCTGCAACGGTTTTGGCCACCTTAGTCGCGACAGCGATGGCGGGATCCATCTCGGTCTCCCTATCCCTATGATTGGCAGTCTTCATCTTCTCGTGGTCCAAGGGCAATACGACCGGCATGCGACGCAAGATTCGGCCGTCCGATTCGTAAGCGGTTGCTGGATGTCCCGCCATGGAAGGGTCCTTTGGAAGAGGGGTTACGGATACGTCGGTGATGAAGCTCGCCATTTCCATTACTGGGTTGGCATCTGTTACTTGAGCAGCTTCTTCTGCGCGGCCTATCATCGCCGTCGTCCTCGCTGTGCTGTGCGACAAGGACCCGCAACCCGTCTGAGCTCGAGGTCTTTCGTCATCATATGAATTCCGTAACGACTCCCTAACATTTTGAGAATGACCAAGTGCGGCAGATTCAGCGGTAAGGCTCTGTTGGTCGGGTTCCGCGTCGTAGTACCACTCCCATGCCGGAAGATCATTGACGAATACGTATGGCTGGACCGGCGGATTCTGCTTGGTATGCGAGAACCGGGATTGCCTCGTAGACAGAGAGTCATTTGCTTTCCGTTTAGCATGTGGCTGTAAGTCAAGGGGAGACCCCAAGCCATGATGCAGTCTTGGATCAAGGCCCTGCAAGTCCCGCTCTTCCTTCCTTCCGTTGAGCTCTTGGGCTGAAATCATTTGATGGGATAGTGGACGAATAGGCGAGAATGCTTCCTGTGCGTGGACTCTTTCCCAGTCTGGCAGATCCCTTAGCGGCTGAGGCATAAAGTGAGCATAGCTGTGTCATGTCCCCAAGGCACATAAAAATTATTACTTACTATTCCAGTGATTGCGCCGAAGGGAATATCTACCGATGGCGATGACGCGCGGATAGTAGGTGGAGGGGGTTGATACGTCCATGACTTTCCGCCTATCCGAATGTCTACAAAGTGAAAGCAAGCTTGCTTAGAGAATGCAATCGGCACGACCTTGAGGAACGCTTACCATCCATAGTCAACTGCGGTATCACCGTATTCCTCCACCGCTGCTGCTGCTTTGAGACATTCCGCTCACGCACCCGCTTAGTAGGATCGATTACATTCCCCAGCTCACTCCCCACCAACTGAGAAGCCTCATCCAAGAGGTATTCCGCTTCAAGCACGACGCTTTCGCTAATCCGATCCTGCCAATTCTCCGATGATGCTTGAACAGCGATGTACTGACGAAAGACATAGGGCACAGGAACGGACGGGTTGGTGTTCTGGTGTCTTACATGACCGGCAGAGTTCTGGTCCAGGCGGTCTAGGATAGAAGCCGGCGCACGTCCCGGGCGTTTGTCAATCTGTTGGGGAGACACAGACCTCTGTCGATTCCGCTTTACGCCGGCACTGTGCTGCGAGGCCGAGGCGCGCGAAGACGGCGTGCCCTCGACGAACGAGATAGTGGAGTCATCGTCGAGGGGCGCAGCGGTGCGAGGGCCTGGCATTGCCACAAGGAAGCATGATGGGCGGGCGGGCGAGCTGAAGTGGCGGAATGGCAGGGTAAGGAAGAGCACTTATGGGCGAGACACGGGATAGTGCGATCGAGATTCATTCCAGGCGCAGCTGCAGCTTCAAGACGCTGTTACGTTTCCTCGGCATGTTCGACATCCGGGTCCTTGGCCTTGCAGGGCTGTCTTTACATTCAAGCCGGTGGCCATATCCGTCGTCTGCTATGGTAAACTCGTGTATGTTCGCTACCACGTTATCGCGCTTCGAGGCGCATCATGCTTCACGTCTACATTCCTGACGGTTAATCCTCGAGCAGCACATTTATTCGCCTCCATTCGCTCGTCCCGCTGCTTGTCCCAATTTTCCGCATTCATCTGGTCCCACTGGTGACGAAGACTATGGCTCTGAGAATGTCAATCAGCAAGTGCAAGGTCAGCTATCGGCCAGGATTGAGCTCTCCAACAGGTATGTGGCGCGCAGACAAGGACTCACACCGCTACCAAAGCTTCAATAGGACTGTGAACATTGGTACTTCCACTATCCGTCCGGTAACTGAGGTGGTTGATTTAGCATTAGCCTTCACTCTTCGACTTTGAGTAATGGACGTTCTGGACACTCCAGTCGAGGGAGTGCTCGAGGCTGCGCTTGATGCCACGATTGGCAAAGTTCGTCCAAGGCAGGAGCCAGTAGATCCATTCTGAAAAAACGTCAAGGGAACTCTGTACTGGCCAACAGGACATGAGTGAGAGGAAGAAGGTTCCTCAATCAATGGTTAGGTATGCTAAGGAGGAACCGGTGTTGGGGATTCGTACGTTTGTTCCGACGCCAGCGTTGACTGCCCAGTCCATGTATGGCGATGTTGTAACAACTGCAATGTACCACAGCTGATAACAGTAGATTTCACGCGGATGTATCAGCTCGGAAGATATGCACATGTCGTCTGTCGAGAATCAAACCTCTGATACTCATAGGTCTCTCTCTCCGCGACTCGACGGAACGGTGATATTGTACGGCCGCGAGCCCCCTTCAGTCCGTGGGATGTGCAGCGTTTGCATATATACGATGCTCCACTACAAAGGGAAACACGCATGGAGCAGCCAATCAGGGTTGTATTAAGAAGTAACAGGGCAGAGAGCAGTCAGTAGCAGGCAGTCGCCTAAGTGGTACGCTACCTGGGATCATGGTGGAGAGTTACCTACGTTGATCACATCGTTGACCATGACCCGTTGAAAGCATACAGGGGAAACATGGAGTAGAGCCACCGCTCCTACCACTCAGGTCAACGTCTAAGAGAAGGAGACCATCGTGCAGGTTAAGTTTAGTTTTCAAGGGGGCCGATGAGCGATTAACAGGTGTAGGAGGTTGTCTCTTTCGGGAAAGACTTGACGCCTTCGAAGTCGGACAAGAACCCACACTGAATTAAAAGCGCCAATATATACTCAAAGTAGCATAGCTTGGGGATAACCCCATGATTATCCTGCTAAGACCTCCCTCATCGTCGTCAGTCGGTAATCTTCTAGCGTCGAGTGGCGCTCCTTTCGAACGCATGAACACGCAAGTAACATAGCGAACGGTTATCACCTCGCCCCGACAGGTCGGGCTGACCCACAGCTACCTGCCCAATCTCCCGAGCGCTGATTGACACGCTAATCAACGCTGAAAGGTGGATGGGGAGATGTAGAGAATCGCAGAGCAACGGCCATGCCAAGCAGCCGATCTCGGACAGTGTACACACAGGAGGAACCAAGACTCTTCTCGTAAATACATAGCTCGTCTAGTACAGTGTATTATCAGCACTTGAGGTCACACTAGCCTCGCGGGCACCAGCTCCCGCGCCATATGCGAGAAGAGCCTGCCTGCCTGCCAGCAGGGGATACGTGCGAGATTCCGGGGTGGCGGCGACTGTGTCAAGGGCCCGCGGATCAGGCTTCCCGTCGTGCGTGAATCTCCATGCCGAGCTCCATGCTCCATCCACCATCGACCAAGATGGCGGTTAAGAGTGCAGCTCGAGCTAACAAGTTAGCTGACGTAGACGAGATAGACGAGCTTTCTCACAAACATCTCCAGCTTCGTTGCCGCTGCTATTGCCGTTATTTTCGGATCTATCGCATTCACCAACGCAGACCGAGCTCACAGACGTTGTGTCCTCGGCTCTCAGACGTTGTGTCCTCGGCTCTTCGGCCTGGGGGGAGACGTGCTTCAGGACATGAGGTTGCAAGGTAATATAGGATACTTCTAAGAAGCTTTCTAGGAGCGCTTCTAGGATTTGTTGCTCTTCTCGGTTGTCGGGAATGCCAATCGGGTGAAGCTTTTCATGCCATCGGACGACCGAGGAGTGCAACAAGCTCTGTAACACAAGGACGAGCAAGCTGTCGAGCAAGTGCCTTCAATGGTCAAGTCTTACCAATATGGGATAGGGGCGATAGGGACAGCTTATGGACATGATGTGTAAGGAAAGCTGTCGAGAGCTAGTCGAAAACGCCTAGCAACGCTTTTATGTTCGCACCCGAAGCGTGGCGTATTCCCCGTCGCCCGGTCCAAAGCGGCCCTGGTGCCAACGTCTGCGTCGTGTCTGGTTTACGGACATCCCCATCTCCCCAAGTTTGATGTCGATTTTGTTTATGAGGATCGATAAAAAAGGTTGCTAATGCTTGCGATTACAACCTCTTCCCCGAACAACCCAGAGAGCCTTTAGCTACCCCATGGTTGTTCATCGAACACCCGAGAGAAAGGCAATGTTATTGACATTGCGTTCATCGAGCATTCTCTCCGCACACCCCCTTGTCCGCCGCACTCTCATATTCGACCCCTCTTCCCGCATCCTCATCCCCGCCATTTATTCCTGCTCATCGCTTCTCCAACGTGTTCCTTCAGCTAATATACATGTTGACGACGATAGGAGCGGAGACGAGAATCGTGTGTTGAAGGACCGTCATCAGAGAATGGGTCGTTTAACCGGACTTTCCGACGGGGTTGGGGTTCCTATTCGGTCGAAGACGCACACGAAGCAAGTGAAAAATCAGCGATCTTGTCATTGCAGTGGGGTTTTCCAGAGAGCAAAGCGATGAAGACTGGTGGCGTGATCAGATAGGAGCGAAAGACATTGCGATGTTATTGTTCTCCATATCCCGTGGGAGTAAGATTGAACTATGCATTTGTTTTAAACCATTCATCATAAAAGCCAGTCGGACGATGTGTCGAAGGTCGAGACGTTCGAGGTGGAGACGACCAGGAATAACGAGAACCGGAAACCAAGAAACTTACATCTGTCGCTTGCCACCAGGAGCGGTGGTAACGTTGACGAATCGTCGGACGAATTGAGCCCTCTTCTTCGCTCGTCCCTTCGGTCGCTTAGCCTCTATGGGTGGGCATCTCGTATCAGCCTCGCCTCTTCCCATTTAATAGCCTCCATCGCCTGTCATCGACTCACTCTCTTGCTTCTCGACCTTGGGGGTTTGAGACTTGACTTTACCGGCACGAGCCAGGGAACCGTGGACCTTACCCATCTTGAAGTTATGTGATGCGACTTGAGGGAGCTGTTTCCAGATCACCGATACGATTTAGATTGGCAGTGTTCGGTTGGGCGAGTAGACGAGGTAGTCGAAGGGCGGTTGACCATTTTCGATTATCCACAGTGCGGCAAAATCACGAGCAACGACCCAACCACCGTCATATCCAGCAATATTCGCAAAATCACCAGCGCCCAGCATCATCCCAACACCGACACGGAAACACCACAAAAGGAAAGTAAAGACATGTTGCACGATCAGCAATTCTTTCCCCCTGGAACAGCGCAGAACCGCCGGAACATACCTAAATCGACGTCTAGGAAACAGTAACCAAGACGATGATGGCAGCAGTCAAGTAGTGGATGGTTATGAGTCGTCGTTGGCGATTGCGCTCGCGCCGTCCCATGCTGACTGCATCGACCATTCCCCCATTCCCTGAGCGTGGGCGGCAGTGGCGACGCTGGCGGGACACCAGGTCGGTATCTGGCTGGAGGGCTGACTGGGAAACCGGCCACCTGTCTTTGGCGGCTGTCCGGTTGGAATCTCGGATTCAAGCGCAAGGCGCGATCGAGAACTAGCTCGGCGCGAGGGCATATGGTTGACGAGAAACTTTGTTCGAATTGGAGGGACCTCGTTTCTTTTTGCGATTATTGCGTTTCGGAAATCCAATAGCGTAGCTAGCAAGGCCCAGGCAGCGATGCAACCTTCATCGTTCCGGTCGCTGACACGTTATACACGCCCAACTCTGCTTATGAGGCCGAAACGTGCTCACAGCCACGGCGAATTTCGGTCCTTGTGGAGATGTTGGTTTAGCCCCGTTCCGTCTGTGCGAAACACCACTTTTTACGCGGATGCTCACCTGTGGCGAGTGGCAGAGAAGAGTTGCAGGAACGTGCTATGAGGTTGGCACGAGTCATTTTGTGCTTTACATTGATCTTTTGGAACATGCGAATACTATATATGAATAACAGCCAGCTGAAGAATGGTGTTATCGTTTCGCCCCATAATAAATATGATGTGATCCCGGGCTCCGAGTTGCGATGAGAGCCACGATACAACCAGTACAATCGCCCGATTTCCTAGAAGAGATATGTATAAAGAACCATCTGAATCACCGTCTTTGTAAGCCATCCACCTAGCACCGCCAGATTCGTCTGCCATGGTGGATTCGGCATGATGACTGTGTGGATTTATGAGTAAACACGCAAATGCCATTACACATCAGCGGTCACTAGTCATAGACGAGAGGAAGGGGAATATGGGTCCCCCGCATACCTCTCAAGCCGAACCCACTGCTCATTCCCGCAAGAAGTCTTACAGCGATCCACATCTCGTCCATTCCCTCGCGTTTCATCGCTGTTATCGACGTTTGCCAGAAATGTTGCAGCTCCGAGACGAAAGTCGGCCAGGAACGTCCTGCTGCGTGCACAAGCGGTGCCAATACCGCCTGGTTAACATGCCTTTGGATTCGGCTGGTGGCGGACTCGTTGGTTCTTCCTGTCGACAGGTCGATTATCTGTTTTGCCGAATCACCGACAGTGGCTGGAGTCCATATGAAGAGACAGATGTGGAGGATGCAAGGCAGTAGAGACGTGAAGAGCAGTGTCAAAGAGACCATTTGCAAACTGTAGGAACGAAAGGTTGTCAGCACAAGCGTTTAGTAGGCACAGTCTTTCACTTGCACAAAGTAGAGGCCTCGCCCGTCCTGGATTAGAGTACTGCGCGCCCTCTCATTCGGCCCGTTCAATGGAAACGGGGAGCAGTATCCGGCCGTGTCGAGATCCTGTTTCTGCTCGTCGGAGAGCCCTTTCCTATCGCTTCCTGCAACAATCACCGCCAGTTTTCCTTCCCGCGAGATCATCCATTCCGGATAACCAAGCTTCAGGAACCCTGCGGCGATGGCAGTAGTCGCGAGATGCTGTGCGGCTGTCGCTACGCATGAGGGAAATGACATGTGGCCCCTCTTCAGTTCGACCAGCTGATGGTTGAGCGATATTGCGGAGCAGAGCTTACAGAGAATGACAATAACGATACTTCCGAGCCATTTGCGTCTCTCGGCAGTCGCGAAAATCGCTAGATTGCCTGAGGTCTGTCCATAACGGATGTTATTCGTACTTGCGCTGCTTATAGTCGAATACAACTCCACTGAGGGGTGATGGACGTTAGCTTTGATGAGAGGAATGAAATCAGACTCTACATACACGATTCGACGGATATCGTGATGGCTGCCATCCAGAATGTACTATAAAGAATGATCTGCCGAGTGACCTTGCTCGTTCATTAGTGCCTAGGGCGATGCATACGGCAAGTAACCCACCTTTCTTCTGTCATGATTCACCGTCGCCACCCGAGTGCTCTCGTCCAACCCCCTCGTTTGCTTTCCGCTCAGACCATCATCCCCACCAGTGGTAGTCTCCCGCCCATGATTTTCAACAGATACGACCGCCTTCCTTCCTGCCCGAAGTGGCTCGGACCCGTAGTTGAAGACAAGATGCCTGTAGACTTGAGGCTTAAGGAGGATCACGTCGATGAGCAGGAGGACGAGAGGATGTTCGACCAATGGATCGACGAAGAGTCCACATTGGCTCTGTATCATGAGCGGAAATATGGGCATGTCAGACCACGGTTCAACGACGTGCTGGTGCACCGTAAACAGGAATGACTCACGCACACCGCAAGCCTGATATTGTCCCTTGAGCTGTAAACCGTGTAGACATACTCGGCGAGACTGTTGCAGTGCACGCAGATGGGCATAGCACGGGCACCCACGTCTCGATCTGCATATAGATTCTCACACTCGTCACAGTTACGTTGCAGGTCTAGATGACAAACAGGGTCTGACCAGCTTGCACCAAGCGAAGGTCATGGAGATGATGGAAGAACGAGTGATTGTTCGTTCGTCGTTTGGATAATACTGGATGACGAATCTCGATCGCGCCGGAGGCTGACGCTGCAAAGTACCAAGTATCAATTGCAGCGTCTTCGAGCAACGGGTCTCCCATTCCGGCGTAGGCCACATCACAAGTCTTCTTCCTCAGAAGGATTTGCAGAGTGTGAGCAACCTGTGTTTTCCGTGGCCCAAATCAAGAAAGGCTTCGAGCGACTGCCAGGTATGGATCAATTGCGCTACTTTCAGCTGGCGATATCCCTCCCAAAGGCCCAGGGAGCTGCCCTAAACCACTCACACATGCAGTCTTGTGCACATGGCTCTGGTAGCAAGGCATTGAGGATAGTCTCTGAAATTAGTTTCGACGTAGGTGATAAGCGGAAGGACTCGATAATCAGCGGTAGTCAATGATGCGGCCTCTGCAACTGGTCCAATGATAGCCCACATTGACAGCTGCAATGACCTATTGTTTTGCAGTGATGTCCAGTATGACTTGGCTAGTATTGTCCAGGTGCAAAGTTTTGTTAGGGAAAATATGCGCCAATGAGGACACCTGCATCGCTGTTTGAGCGGAGGAGTGGCTTAGGCAGAGCAGCAAGGGAATCGGTAAATGGCCAACCCCAGCAGCTGCAGAGCCTCGTCGCATATGTAAAAGTCGCGTACAGGGCCCATAGTTGGGCACGCTATCGAGCTAGCTGTCGGGTACTGATATGACCTACCACTTAGCCGACACTTGATTACCATTTGGCTGGCTTCGCGGACTTCGCTTCCAGGATTGTAGCTGCTATAGCTCTCAGCGGATTCCTCCCAGCTCTTCGCTCGACACGGGGTCGAGCAGAGGCCACGCTAGGCGTCGCGCCTCGAGGAAGCGCGCGCCTGGTGTGACAGGAACGTCTTCTGGCAGGCTTATCAGATTGCGGATCCAGTTTGCATCCGCCGCCCGTGCTAATCTGGGCTTCCTCCTGCGGTGACCAGGCTGACAGGACTTCGGGTCAGATTGGACTTTGCGGCGCTCGGGCGGACGGCCAGCAGGACCATGTTCTTTTTTCCAGTGCTTCCGCGCCCCACCCTGGCTTCCTCCTGGTATATCTAGCAGCGAATCACTAATCTTATCTGATATGCCCGCGATAAGATGAGTTCTTTCCCCAGCAGCATCTGGAATCTCGCGTCTCGTAGCACCTATAGACCTGTCATTCCAACACCGTCTCCTTCACTCCTTTATCCCAGATCACTCAGCAAGTGCTGCCTGTGATGCGATTCAATCCCGTCTCCACGGCTGCCGCATTGGCCGGCACGGCCAGCATCGCTAAAGCCGCTGTTATCGACCACTACTGGAACATCACGTATGCTACCGCAAATCCCGACAAACTCTTTGAAAGACGAGTCATTGGTGTGAACGGAACATGGCCGTAAGTCCCACCTCGCTTCGTCCCTTGTCTTCAGCAGGTTCTCACTCAACCTCATCGCTTTGTTCTCCCTCAGACCACCAATGATCCAAGTCAACCAGAACGACACCGTCAGAGTCCATGCCTACAATGGATTGGGAGACCAACCGACCGCGTTGCACACCCACGGCATCTTCTTCAACAATACGGGATACTACGACGGCCCGATCGGGACCACGCAGTGCGGTATCCCCCCTGGAGAGACGCTGACGTATGAAATCCCTGTGGATCTTCAGCAAGGTACTTACTGGATTCACGTACGTCCTGCAATGTTGCTTCGAAGACAGGATGTTACTGACAAGGGCTGAATATAGGGTCACAAAACCGGTCAATACGCTGATGGTCTTCGAGCGCGTACGTATCTTCGCGCTCATGATTGACGAGTGTTGGTATGACCGTGCTCATCGCTTTCAATCCCTGCTACAGCCTTCATCATTACGCCTGCTGTTCAGCGTACGGATGTCACATGGGATGACGAGTACACCGTTATCGTCGGCGACTGGTATCACGAGGAAAATGCTGTTCTCGTCAAGAACGAGTTCTTGACCTGGGTACGCTGCTACCGTCTCCGAATCCTTCGGCCGAGCTGACGTATCCAACTTACCATATCACACGTAGTCGAACCCGACTGGTGCTGAACCTGTCCCCAGTAAGTCGCATACGCTCTTGTCCCTCGCTTCCAGCAGAGAATCCAAGTGTCTCACCCGCTCTGTTCTTATCCGTAGAATCCGCGCTAATCTACGTCGCCAAGAATGGCGAATACATGAACACCCAGAGCGAGTTATCTGCTGGAACGGGCGTCAACGATGAAGCCGTCCTGCCGTTTGAAGCCGGGAAAAAGTACAGGATCCGGATCATCAACATGTCTGCTTTATCCAGTAAGCACGCCCTCTCCATCTCTTCCGCGCCGTTCGCCGAACCCGTGCTGACAGGATTCCTTCCCTCTTGCGTGTATCAAGTGTTCCATTTGGCGATGGAGGGACATGACATGCAAGTGATCGAATTGGACGGGGTCGAGACCGAGCCGTACACGGTCGAGGAGCTTTCCGTCTCTGCTGCTCAGCGGTACTCGCTCTTGGTGGAAGCCAAGAACGAGACAGACAAGAACTATGCGTTCATGGCGTTCCAGAACACGGACATGTAAGTCCGCTCGTTGGTCGTTGGTGGATAGCTTGAACGCTGACACCCCTTCCGGTTCAACTGCGTCAGGTACGATCTTGTGCCCGATGACTTGGTACTGAACAACACGCTCTCCATCCAGTACTCGTCTTCTGCCGCTGCGCCCGCCGCGTTCAACTTGACCGATGCCTTCGAGGTTACCAGCGAGTTGGACATCGTACCGCTTGAGACGCGAGCGATCATGCCCCATGACGTCGATTATACGTTTGTGATCACGTTCGATGTAAGTCTACCTCTCGCCCCTTCCCAGCTTCGTGTCTGATGGTAAGGGGTTTCATTCTAACCTGGAATTTCTGGATACTTTACCTTTGGGGTGGACAGACATACGATAACGGCGAACCTCGAGCTGCGTGTAAGTAGTCGGTTCCAGCGCTGTCTGGTGCTCTCCGCGTTACTGACTGTGCCCTCTCTCCCCGCTTGGACTCCTGTCGATCCCGCTAGTCAACGACATGTAAGTTATTGCTACTTGATCGCTCTCTTCCCTTTGCGCGCCGGGTAGCTTATCTCCCCGGTTCCCCCCCTTTTTTCCCCGCAGTACCTTCCAAATGCCTAAAGTCCCGAGCTTGTTCTCCATGTTGAGCATGGGCGAGGAAGCCTCGCTCGAGCGAATTTACGGCACAATGACCAACGCTATCACGATCAAGCACCTGGATGTGATCCAGCTGACGCTAGTCAACACGTAAGTCCCGCTCGCCTTGCTTTGCCGCGTGCTGAGCTGATTGAGTGGCCACGATGCACATACGCAGCGATACGGGTTTCCATCCGTTCCACTTGCACGGGCACCACTTCCAAGTCGTGAACAAGGCGATGGATTACACGTCCAACGACACGAGCCTGAACCCGCCGATTGATGAGGCGCAGGTGAACCCGGTGAGGAGGGATACGGTGACGGTTCCGCCTGGGGGAAGTACGACGATTCGATGGCGTGCGGATAACCCGGGCGCTTGGTTGTTCCATTGCCATGTAGACTGGCATCATACCCAGGGTAAGCCCATTCGGTGGATCACAAAGGGAGGTTGCGGCAGTAGGGAAACTCACTCATCCATGTTCTCGACAACGTGCAGGTCTCGCAAGCGTGTTCATCGAGGCTCCCGATGTGGCTCAACAGCGAATGACCCTTCCGCCCGTCTTCAACGAACAATGCGCAAAGATGAACATGCCCTACACGGGCAACGTGGTGGGTCTCAACTCGACAACAGACTTCAAGGATGAGCCGTAAGTTTTCGCCATTCGAATTTCCCATTCCCCGCCGTAGAGAACTGATGGTCGCTCGCCCGCGCGCTCGTAGGTACGGACCATGGCCTCAGAAGTTGAACTGGACTACAAAGGCCAAGGGCGCGATGGCCGGATGCGTGCTCACCGCCTTGTTCGGGCTCGCCAGTATCATGTGGTACAGCTGGGGCAACCACGACGAGGAGGATATCGCCGAGGAGATCAAGCGCAAGCAGGAGCTGAAGGAGGCCAAGGGCGGCAAGTTTGGTGCGATCAAGAAAATTGTGGGCGGGAAGAAGTAGATGAACGGTCGGATTGGATTAGATAAGATAAATGAGGTTAAACTAGGGCTATAAAAATTCGCGCAAGCGATAGGATTTGTATTGACCGGATGGTACCCCGCACGGGATTCGTGGGTTATACAACACTGGTACTACAGCATATGGGAGTGGTTTGGCCTGACGAGTTGCGTCAGCTCTTTGCCCATGGCCGACTGACCTCGTTTTCTGGTGGCGGCTGTTAGCTCGGCTGTTTGCTTCCGTGGGCTAGCGGAAGCAAAAAATAAGTCGAATTGTAAACAAAGACAAATGAGTGACGAATGGATGTTGTTTAGTGTTCAACAGGAGCCGAGGGATGGGAAAGGCCTGCTTCTGCCTTTGCAAGGACGCCCGGGGACGATCCCGCCACCACACAGCACAGGAAGCTCGAGGAAAGGCAGGGGAAGCAAAAAGAGCGGGATTCTAGCGGTCTGGCACGAGAACCGAGCGTGGGCTTGACCAGACTCTTCCAAGCAAGCTTGATACTCCCACACCGTCAATGACTGTTTGGAGTCAGGATAGCCACTTCCCGGTACAGCCACCATGTCAATCCCTCCACCGCCGCTCCAGTCGCCGCTAACAACCGGTCGGGCAACATATACGCCCACCTACGCCCACCATTCGCCAACCCTGGAACGACCATGGCGCTACTGTGATCCCGAGCGACTCGCAGCGAGAGAGGCGAGCATCCGTGCAAGGATGTTGGCGAGAGCTCGCGGGGTGGAGGGGGAAGTTGGAGTTGAGGGAAATTCAGGTGCAAGGGAGTACAAGATGAAGAGAATCCAGATGGACGACGGATTGATTCCCTCGTTCGTTGTCGCTGCCGATGTAGCTTCATCGTCTTCCTCAATCGTACAAACACCTTCCCGCACAGGAATTTATCCTCGCGCATCCTCAACCACCAAATCACCTCTGAAACCGCTCATTCTCGCCTCCTCTGCGTCCGTATCACCGTTATTATCGAGGTTGACTCCTCAACGACCGAGAGCGAGAGCCGAGCAACAAACACAACGACCATCATCTCTGGAAAGCGCTACCGACGGGGATCCCATGTCGCCTTCGAGGACGACGACGACGAAGAAAAACGGGCAGGAGGTATCTGGAAGACGAACGATACACCGACAACCGTCCGCTCTGGAGCTGAAATACCAGTCACTTAATAGCCCGTCCCCGTGCTCGACTCACAGTCTGCACCCGAATCTAACCCCCAGTCCAAGCCCGAGTCGATATTGGCCCAGCGCGCATGTTGGTGCGGCAAGGCAAGGATCCTCGTCCCCCGGAACCCCTGGTCGGGGTTCCTTGTCGCCGACGGGGATAGCGATGGGTGGTTACCCTCTTTCCTCGAACCACCACCGCCAACAGCAGCAGCAGCAGCAGGGCACACCAGCTTTGATCTACCCTTCGCCCTGCGTATCCGCATACGAATCCCCTCAACCGCGCACACCACTCTCCCCGTCTCCTATGAATATGACGTCCGGGTCCGCAGATTTGCCGGTGTTCCGACCAGTAAGAGGAGGGAAGAAACCCTTGATCTCCGGCTACCGCCAGCGCGGGACAGTCGAGGTGTACCCCAGTCCAGCATCGAAGACCGAGACCAAGTTTAGAGTTGAGGATGAGGACGAGGACATGGAGCGCGAGTTCCGGGAGTTGTCGAGGTACTTGGTGGATCCGTATCAGCGATCTCCGTCGCCCTTACCGACAGCGGAGGCGGTGGAAGTAGCGCCAGGACGACGCGTAAGGCGGAGCGTGACCCCTCTTTTTCGTCCGCTATTAGACGACGGCGGCGCCTGTCAATCCGGGATTTATGCGCCTGAAAGGGTTGTTGGGGCGCGGTTGTGTGGCATGGAGAACGCACGGGATGTGGTTGTCTCGTCGGGAGCAGGGACACGGGACGTGAGGAGGAAATTGGTGCAAAGCATCTCTAGAGGCGGCGTACGGAAGGAAGAGCGAGAGGCGCTCCTTTTCTCTGATACAGAAGACAAGAATCCATCATCCCCGCACCACGGTCCTTCGCCACCGTGGTCAATTTTGAAAAAAGACATTCCATCGTCTCCGGCTCCGGTCGTGCCATTACCGCCGCTCCCGGTTGAACCACCATGGAACATCCGCCGTCCTTCGGGGAACAAGAAGCGCGGTGGTTTCTTGTACGAATTAAAACAGGTGGGAAAGGCAGAAGAGAAGGGGACTGGCATAGAGGGTCAAGTACGTACCGCCGCTGTTTGCTCGGTTGTTGTTCGATGGGTTTGCTGGAAAGACCGGTTGCAAGCTGGTTTGCTGACTTGTGCGCTTGTTCCTGCCCGTGTAGCATTGTTCGATGGCGATGGCGATCAGTAAAGTTGGCGTGGAAGCTGAGCGTCGCGAGGAAGAGCAAAGTTCCGGTCGTGAAGCCGGTGTTCCGACAAGGGAAGTCGCATCGGTCTCCGATCATCCGGCGTCCTCACCTGCAGCACCAGGCGGAAAGAATCAGCTACATACATTCGGTTCGCGTGGCGCAAGCTTTTCTGAAACAACTGAAGCACCACCCACACATGATCGCACAGAATCCATCTCTTCGTCTCTCTCCGAGACGGTGCTTTCGCTCGTTCTTCACCAATTCCCTTCGCCTCCGCCAAGGGCGTCTAAAATGATGAACGCCCTGCCGGCGGCGACGACCAGGACGACGACCTCTTCGCTAGATGAAGAGACGTGGAATAGCGCTCCAGCTCCTAGTCTGGACACCGCATCGGAATCGTCGGAGCCTTTTACAAGCTGTTCCACCCCGCTCAAGCACTCCTTGGCAAACAGCGCACAGGTGTACTTTGACGCTGACCTTACGTGTATCGACGTGGAAGACTCGTTCGACAGCTTTGACGCCGATAATGGTACTGGTCTTCGCCGGGCGAGGCAGTCGATCACGTCTCCTGGTGGTTCTTCATGTGGCTCCGCTGGCGGACCGTCTACTCCGCACCTCTCTCGACAAGCATCCGAAATCGACAAGATGCTCCCTCCGCGTGAACGCAGTGCGCCTTGCAAAGTAGGGTATTTCGACCTGCCGGTTGGTCGCTTTGAACAGCACAAAACGTGCATCGCCTTTGGCCTTGAAAACAGGCGTCGTGTACTTGCGCCTGAGTTCTGGGAAGGGCTTCCGCGGCGCATTTTCAGCACGAACGTCGAGGAAGGGCAATGGGTGAAGTTACAAGGACAGGAAAGGTGCAGCGCACGCCTTTGGTCACCTCCCGAAATGGATTCTCCGAAACAAAGGGCGGATACCACAGCCGCCGATCGAGGATCTAGCTCGGGCGCTCAGTACAGCACTGACGAGGTTTCGGGTCAAACCTATTCCTTTGAATCGACACATCGTCCTTTCCTGCTTGTCCCGCCGACGGCAGACTTGGCAGACTGGGGAGACCCTGAGATTCTGGATGGCAGTCGCTGAGTATGTATAGTACGGCCCAAGTTGTACGCTGTCATCGTTGTAGCAAAACAGTTTAACTTCTCGCCTCTTGTGAGTACCGCCTCAGCGGGGCCTTCTTTCCTATTCAAGTTAGCGACTATCTACTCGGGTATCCCTTCACTGCTTCCTAAAGGGGTATGCGGCAGGAGCCTAGGCCTTGCACTTGCTTCTGTTTTCGATATGCTGCTTCTGAAAGAGAATCATGTTGTTGGTTGGCCTCCTTTGCGTTGCCCAACTGCTTCCTCAATTCGTCTTCAAGCTGACTAAGTCGACATTCATGGCGATGTCTATATATAGTAGTGTTCAGAGCAAAGACATTTCCGAAACTGTTGCCGATTGGCTGGCTCCTCACACTGGAGCTTCATCGTCCCCCTTTCGCAGAACCTTATCTTCGTTGATCACAGCAAGCGCTATCAATGAGTGAACACACTATAGTGGCACTTCCTTCACCAAGTGTTTCTGAGGCTAGCATGACACTGGCGATCACTGAATGGTGCAACGAGAAATCCTTGAGAAAGGCTATCCGCTCGGAACAGATCAAAGGAGAATGGATCCGCGTATGCAGAAATATCGAGCAGAGCTTGAAGGTGATAAGTGAAGGATACGACTTGGGTGACACCTCGGCTTTGATGCACTGCGCAGAGGAATTCTGGGCAATTGGTCAGGCAATTGATCTGGCAATTGATCAACCTGACCTGAGAAAATCCTTTACCACGCAGGGCGAATTGTTTTTTTCATATTTTGACGAGTACCATAAGCACTGGATTAATCAAATTCGTCAGACAGATAAGCTGGCACGAAAGCATACGTCAAGCAATACACCGGCCTATAGTGGTGTGAGATTCCAATGCAGGATAACCGGCTGTGACCGGATCGATTATCATTGGGTCTCCTGGCTGCAGTTCCCAGAAGCAGAAGAGGATGATCCGAAACCGCCCTTTGTGGTTGATCTCTGCTCGTCTAGCCAGTCAATGACGATAGCCCAGCTACAACGCCGGATCGAGGACCTGGCTACAAGGGAACAGGGATCGTCCAAAGCCCACAGCAGTCTTGAAACGACTTCGACTTTCGGAACGCTCGACCGTTCGTTATTGTCCACCAGACGAAGTGCCAATAGCTGTGCCGATAGCGAAGCTCTTTCAAGCCAAAGACCTTCCTTTCATGAAATGAGGGAGAAGCTGCAAGGTTCGGTGAGAGAGCTTGCGGCCAAGTTCTCCGGTATGACTGATGGTACGAAGTCTGACGTCCTCGGTAGCGCTGGGAATGCTAGTGTGGGTGATCCTTCTCACAAAGAACCTTGTTCCTTGTAAAGCAGAACACCTTTCGTTGCGAGAGTGAGCAAAGCCAGAGCGGAGAGATTGTAGCGTCGCTGTCTGATTGTAATATAGAAAGCGTGAAGCCCAGAACAACGTGTCACACAACGATCGCGATTAATGAGTGTCGCAATCTCTCGTCTTATGTGTGAAGGCCAAACCTAAGTGCAGAAACTATTATATACAGTTAAGGAAACTTGTGTATCACTAGGTACCTCCTACTCCTGGTCGAGCAAAAAGAATGTCTCTTGGAGGAAGCCTGAGCTCAAGAGTTCGGAGAGTCAAGCGCATGGGCTACGGTGTTAGAATTGTATGAATCCTCTTATGATACAGCCGCGTCACTAGATGCAACCATGCACTTCGTTGTCCAGGCGATATGGGGATCATCAGATCCTCATGGCCCCAATCGTTCACCTTGCGAGATGACCTGTTCAGGACATAGTCTTTCCAGGTGTTTCTGAACTGGTGTAAATCGAGGATCGCTGCGAAAGAACAAGGAGTGTGCAGCTAATCTGCTGCAGATTTGGTTCCAATAACATCGGGACAACAACGTTTTTTTTTGTGTGGCAAGATAGTGATCACTGACCTTACACTCAAGCCTTTGCAACTTCGAATCCTTCCAATCTACCTACGCCAAGTATCTGCTCCCTTGCTGCTTCCCCAAATGATTGCGGTTTGATTCTGGCCCTGCTGGAAAATCAGGTGGTCTTTTCCCTTTAGCGCACTGCTTCTGGAAAAGAACCTTGTATAGTGGCATACTTTCAAGTCACCATGCAGGCCTGGACACAACAGAACAGTAGGGACAATGTCGCCAAAAGGTATTGCCCTACAGTTCTTCAGCCTTTCAATTTGCCTATGTCTGCTATGACAGTCCACCTCACAGTCCCTCTTTTGGCTCACTCATGTTAGAGCCCAGGCCCTCTGCGGCACTTCAGTGATCTATACTCCTTTCGATTAATTTCGGTTCTCTGAAAGAACCGTTGGAACCGCAGGACACCTCTGGTGTCCTGCCATACTATCTGCGTCCGTTCCCTTCCTTTGTGAGATGAAGGTCTGAATCCTGCGTCGTTGCACAGCCTTCAGGTAGACTGGAGCTGTGTTGAGCTTTTCCGCTTTGAGCCACCTATATGAAGGTATACCCGCACAGCTGCCCGACGACGCATGCTTCAGTGACTAAAATCCCGGACATCTCTTCGTCGTAACACGACTTTACCTTCGTACAGTGATAATCCTTGACTCTGGTGATAATGTCGTCGAAATTACCAAGTACAATCGACTTGGAGGCGGTCTCCATCTCGCAAACTGATGTTTCTCCACCTTCTCGTCTTGCCTCTCCTCCTCCTCCTCCTTCTCCTTCTCCAAGTGTTGCATCTCGCAAGGAGTCTCGTCCGGACAAAGGCTATGAATGGTACGGTAGAGGTTACTTGCGAGAGTATGGAAATCACCTGAAGCCAATAGGGGAGAAGTGGAACAACAGCTGTTCGGAGATAGAGTCTAACTTGAAGAACCTTGTTCACAAAGATCTGGCACAACTGGATAATGTGGCGGAGTGCAGAAAGGAACGCAGCGCTGTCTATCGCCTTCGACAACAACGTCAGGGTTCGCACCGTGTCATCGCTACGGAGCGTGGGGAAATTCGGCGAGTGGCGGACCTGGACGATACTCATGAGAAGCTTATAGATAAAACAGCAAAAGAGCTTGATCCGGATCAATCGCCAGAAAGAGGCAAACCATCCTATAGTGGGGTAATTTTTCAATGCAAAAGAGGCGAGGAGCGAGACACATTCCAGTATCAGTGGGCTGTAAGGTTGCGTTTCCCCGAGCGAGAATGGCCCGTAGATATCTGTTCGCCTCTTGGAACGAGCGAACTTGATGCAGTCAACAGGCAAACAGCAAGACTTTGGCGTAGGCCGGATGAACCAGAGCTTCCGAGTGCTACCACGCCTTCCACTCTCGCTATGAATTCCATGGAAGACAGCTTTCAGCTCCATACTACTTCCTCAGAATCCTTGAATGACACCCAGCGGGATGAGCAGGCGTCTCAACGAGAAAGCATTACAGGTGATGGGAATGCAGGAACCCTGTCTATCCCCAATTCTATCAGCTTCAGCAACTCCGGCAGCGCTCAAACTGCCAGCTCGTTCACTTCTTCCGATGTCTCCGATTCCGACGACTCGCAGAGCCCAGCGGGAATGACACTGTCTTAGAGGCGGGAATGCACTGAGTGCAAATGTGTTGTAAGCTGAGATGCGCCACACCGTGTATCAGTACACCGTAAAGGATTTGATAAAGGGTGGGCAAACGTCTCAGGAGGGTAAAAGGGCATTATTCCACCCTGTGTGTATATACTGCCGTCGAGTTCAGCTCATGGATTCAATAGAGAGATCAATGAATGTTTAACATAGACGAAATGCAACAGACTTTGGTGTTGGCGGTTGTCCCATGGTGGCAAGGATTCGTCATTCCGTGTACTCACGACAAACGACTTTGAAGATGAGCAAGACGACTATAGTATAAGCGATAAAAAAGCAGTGTTCGGCGCAGCCATAACCTGACTGACAGCAGCAACACCCATTGCGCGTTGCCATAACTCCATACTTCAGTTGCAGGCCAGTTCTTATTATCGAAGCGAACTGAATTATGCATAGCCCTCCTTGCATAGTTGTACACATGTTATGGACGATTCAGGACCGCGGTACGTCGCTGTCCAGGATTATGACCTTTTCATCGTCGAATGTCCGAGTGGCTTGTGTACGTGGCGAACACGAGAGGAGCAGCCGCTGCTCAGTCGCAACGAAAACTCGACAAAAGTCGAACTGACAAAAGGTAGATACCAAGATTTGATTCTGTTTTCGCGCTTAAACCTTCTTGCGCGCACCGGCTTCGCGCCTTTCCTCTCCCCCAGCTGCTCCCTGGCAGCCCGCATACGGAGGAAGCAGCGAATGTCACTGGCTGGGCGCCGTGTTCCGCCGCCGCCGTCGTCACCGTCGCCGTTGGCGGTAGTGCGATCATCAAAATCTTTCGGAGGAATTGTTCAACAGCCGGGCAACGCACGACGCCTCGCACCGTCCACCACCCTTCAAGCAAGTCAAGTAGGAAAAAGGGTGAGTGCTTGATTAGCTGGTTCTCTCGCTGGTGCTTTTGCTGCTGCATTGGGATACTGACATTCCTATTTGTTGTCGTTACCTAGTTTCGAAGTGAGTAACACTCTTATTACGAGGATTGGGCTGGACAAGCGGTTGCGGCGGAACTCGACCAGACATGGAGGATACGACAAATGGACTGGATGGAAACAAGGAACGATGGGACTAAGAACGCAGAAGACTGTCAGTGGAAAGACAAGCGGAAAAGGAGTCAGGAGAGGCTGGATCAAGCGGGGTAGAACAGGCAACATTGGGTGGCATGGATGAATAGCAGGGTGAAAGAGGAAGTGTCGTCTATGAGCCGGAACAGACGTACAATTCGACAACAACGGCAAGCGACGCACAACTACCATATCTCGGACCTCAGCTTTGACCAACGGTAGCGAAATCGAAAAGCTCTGGCTGAAATAACTCGCCAATACAATATTGTTCATCCAGTACTCAACGTCCTACTTCTGCGCAACCGCTTGTCACTGCCAACCCTCTTGACAAATCAAAATGCCTGACCTGAAAACTGACATTGCTTCCAACATCCGTGTAGATGGCTCAACGTGTCACCCTCCGAAAGCGAACCCCCTACAACACCACCTCCAACAGGAGAAGGGTCGTCAAGACCCCTGGTGGCAAGCTCGTCTTGCACCACTTGAAGAAGCTTGCTGTGCGTATCGCTTATCCGCCTTTGAGGAACCTCGGGAGTGCGCGATGTGCTTACAAGGTCCCTTGTTCATCGTATAGTCTTCCCCCAAGTGTGGTGACTGTGGTCTCGCTCTTCCCGGTGTCCCCGCCCTTCGACCCCGAGAATACGCTACCCTCTCTAAGCGACAGAAGACCGTTTCTCGAGCTTACGGTGGTTCGAGGTGTGCTATCTGTGTCAAGAACAGGTATGTTCCGTAGAGGATGGTGGGTTTCGCCGGATGTATATAGGGACTGATGCCTTTCTTTACTGTTACCAGGATCACCCGAGCCTTCTTGATCGAGGAAGCCAACATCGTCAAGCGAGTCCTCAAGGCTCAGACCGCCCCCAAGAGGAAGTAAATTGGCTCGGACCTGCTTTTTTCTTTTCCCTCGGTGACGTCAACTCGGGGATCAGCCGGATGGAGTGTCGTTGTTGGGGAGGATTAGTTGGGGAGAACGTGAGGGGACGTCGAGATTGGTTTTGGGTATCGACACAAATGGTGGTCACCAAAAAAGAGGATCTCTGGGGGAAGGGTTCCTTTTCGCCCCTACCAAAGTAATGCCGCTTGTATGCCCATTCTCTATATCGCGGACCGTCTCCACCGGACCCAGGAATTTTCTTGGTGACGATGATCTATCTGGATGATTTTCGGGATTCTTTTTCCTTGCACACTGCTAAGGCTTACATCATGCACAGTCTGCGATGCCAGAATGTTAGGACGACCTGCTCGGCTGAGAAAGACCAACGAGACAACCATGGCAGTTTATCCATCAATTACAACTGAAGCCAACCAGTCTAAGCTAGTTCCAAGTACCTTTCTAATTCCCAAGACGTCACGGCCTGTTTCCACAACTGCACCTCGTGTGCCCTCGTTCCGCCAAAGTGATCCACCATTAAGTCTCCGAAAAGTTCCCTCGCGACGCTTTCCTTGGCCAGGAACCGTTCCGTCGCAGCTTCGAGCGACGTTGGCAGTTTCGGGATATCCTCCTTGGTCACCCCGGGCGCACCTATCGGTCCATAGGGCAAATCCAGTTTCTTCTCCATACCTCGTAGACCGAGACGGAAGATGGCGGAGAAAGCAAGCATGGGATGCATCTAGAGAGCAGAGACGGTTGGTTAGATTACGCGGATACGTCGAGCGCGTGAAAGAAGGGGGAAGACAAGACTTACGTCTGCTCCCGGAACTCGAACTTCGAATCGGGTGGCGTATGAAGGCGCATCGGGAGGACCTAGAATTCGAATAGAAGCAGCTCGCGAATCGTATCCGTAAGATGCCAGGTTGGGCGCCCAAAAGGCCTAGATGAGGGAGCGAGGTGACCTCTTAGAAGGAAAGCAGAGTGGATTACTACTGATGGATAAGCTTACTTCTCCTCCCACGAGTCGCTTGTAGGAATTGATATTGGGGCAAAGTAAAGGCATGACTTTGGGTACAGAGACGCAGGTTAACAGGAATACGATCTGACGAAAAGGATTTCGTAACCTACTATCTGGCAAACCATCAAGGATACCCGCGAGGAACCATTCCGCTTCTTTCGAGATGTACTTGGTATCCTTCCACTTTGCATCCTGCCTTCCACCAGCCTTGATTTCGTCCTCGGTAAGAGCAAAGATGTTTCGTCCTTCCTTGTCTCGTATGGAGACGTGAATGTGACTAGAAGATGATCCAGTGTTAGTGGGAGGTACAGTATATACTTTGACTGCGTCAATGAGCCACTCACCCCGAGCAACCGGGAAGCTAGGGAAAAGGAGAATGTGTTAGTTTGGAATGTTGAGGCTGTTTGGCGCAGAGCGTACCTCTCCCCAAGGTTTACTCATGAAAGAGGGCATGATCCCGTGCTTCATACCGACACATTTTGCGAGATACTTGAACAGCAGTGCGTTATCCGCCATTCGGACTGCTTCAGTAAATGCCAACGCCTATATGTCGGGGGAGGAGGTGACCGCGTCAGAGATATTGCTTTCCCGATATTGCGGCCAAGGAGGTAACCAGTCAACTCACTGTCTCGAACACGCCAGGACCAGTCTCTGTGTGATGACCTTCGATTTCGACTCCGAACTCCTCTGCGGCGTCGTACAGCTCGTGGAAGTAGTCCTTATTCAGCTGCGGCCTTAGAAGGGAATAACCGTGCACTAATAGCAGGTTCGTTAACACATTAGCATGATAGCGCCGGTAAGGCGAGGGTATGATCGCTCTGACGTACTACCCGGTGTGAGGGCATTCAAGTTGTGAAATCCTTTGTCGGCAACCGATTGGGCAGTCTCTTTGAATTGAAAGTACTGTAGGCACATGGCAAGGCCTCGAATTAGCGAAGAGATTCAAGCTCTGGGTAATGCATGCGCACTCACCTCGAACTCGGCTCCAGCCATACATTCCCAACCCTTGTCCCCGCCAAATGCCTGGACTCGCTTCGTAGTCTCCTGCAGCAAGCTCCTTGGGCATGCATGTAGAGGTTTCCCGGAATCGGGGTCCCGGAAAGCGACAAGGAACAAGGGTACGTTGTTCTCCCAGGGCAGTCGGCGGTAGGTGGCCAGGTCAATCTCAGCACTGATGTCCCGGTATCCATTGGCGCTGTTGGAGATCGTGAGTTCCTTGTAGTAGGTTTTGTCATGGATATCCCACCCGCTAGAGGCGAATGATGTGGACCGCTCAGCCACGGCTCGAGCAACAGAAGGAGTGATACGCACAAGATCACGGAGCAGAACCCGAATTCCGATTTTGCGGCGCTGAGGAACTTGGCCTTTGACATGAACTTTCCTCTCAAGACTCCATCGACGTCGACACCTGCCAGGTAGACCGCTCAGCGCTCGAAGCATACACAGGGGATTCAAGGACTACTCACCTGCGACCTTGACTTTGTTATCGTTCTCCAAAAGCTTGACGAGTTCGTCGTACGTGCTGGGAGCGCCGGGAGTGGGGATAGACGGCATGGTGGGTACGGATATCTGTAGAGTCGGAGGTGATAGACAGGCGGACTGTCTGGCGACCCAACACTTGTTTCAACTGCCCAAGACGTCATTGCAAGGTTGTCTATCCGATATCGTCCCTGGAATTTTGCATCCGGGCGATAGCAGCCGCGATTCAATTCAGGACGGGGTGACGGCTGCTGTAACAGGCAACAGGCCCACGCAGCTGCCCAAATTACTGTGATTTACTCGAGCAGTCGGTACAGCAATGTTTGGCTGTTGCCAGTAGGCAACGCACAACCTTCTACTATGCCCAGCCGTCTGACCTGGAGGCATAGCAGAGAGGAAGCTGCCATCCGAAAGAGCTTTGACTTGGAGTGCAGCTACCGTGGCCAAGGCTGGACCATCTGTTGTACAGAAACGTCCTACATAATCGTATTCCGGACAGTGTTCAATACACCCTACATTATTCTCGCCACAGGTCGTCATTACCACCAAACCCCGATGAGTCACCTATGGCCTATAGATCTGTATCTACCTCCTCTCTTGGCTTGGTTTGACTAAGAGAAAATGACTATATAGCTATCTCGGTCGCGCTGCCTATTCGGTCAATACCCGGCTGGGTAAACACGTGGGAATGACGACGGCCCGGGGTCAAGCGTCGGAAAGGGGATTCTTTCAGTCAGCATCCAGAAATTCGTGTGCTTTCGTTTGTTGGGAATGCGGGGTAAAGTCACTCTGTAGTAAATGTCGCAACGATCCGCTCGGTCAGGACTGCCTTTACGATTGGCGAAGACCGAAGCCGATCGTGCTGGCCACGCTATCAAGATCGCGTTGTTCGTGAAGAAAGTAATATAACTCGTAGCGGTGCGCAGGGCCATTGATAGTAGATTACTGTGCCCTTAAGGCTTGGCTGCGTAGCGTAATACCCAAGGGCACGTAAAGTCGCTCTCACGCCCATCATGAGCCTACCACGTCCAGACCCCATTCGACGCACCTCCTCACGGGCCTATGACATTTCCAACCCGGACGACTTAAACCAACTTGCACGAAAGCTTTCGCGTAGAAGATCACGTCGGTCCACGGTTGGGTCCCACAGCACTCCGTACACCCCCTCGGCGGATCAATCACAGTATGGATTCCCACGAGCGCAACAGGGTGATAGTTATGTAGCCGAGCCGGAGGAGTACTGGGGAGATGCAAATGATGTAGCCCTCGCTACACCGCTTGAAGTTCCTCGTCAGCAGTCCTTTAACGAGACGAAGCAAGCTGGCTACTCGGGTGGAGAACTTGCGCAGACTATCAGTAGGAGGAGTAAAGCCAGCCAGAAGCCCCGAGAAGGTAGTGTGACAGAGGAACCCGAGGAAGGGGAAGGTGACGAGAGCGATGATGACTGTAAGTTCTCTCGAAGGAATTTGCGAGCCCTGAGAAACTCATCGGGCCATTGTTTCATCTTCAAACGCCAAATCGGACACCATCACGTGTTGATCTGCGCTCCTGGAACGCTATTCCCTTGCCGCAGTGGAAACGCAAGACCTTCTCGCTCAGATCTTTGGCGCGAGCGGAACGGAAGACCAGGCCCACGTCAAGCAGAGCCTCGGGATCTACTGGACCGACTTGACAGTATGGGGTAAAGGCGCGGGAGAAACGTATTTCAAGACCTTGGGCAGTCTTTTCGATCCTCTGCTTCACCCTGCAAGAGTGTTTGGCAAGCGCGCAAAAGAGGCGAGGAGCGGGAAGAGGACATTGATCGATGACTTTAGCGGTGTCGTTAAACCCGGGGAGATGTGTCTCGTCCTTGGAAGACCTGGTAAGCTGACAGAGATTCAATTTGACGGATTTCCTGATTGTAATCTTTTGGTGCGTTTCTGCAGGATCCGGCTGCACAACCCTGCTCAAAGTTCTAGCGGGTTATGATGAAGGATTTGAGGAGATAGACGGGGAAGTAAAATTCGGGGATATTTCTATGGAGACAATGAAGAAGCGTTATCGAGGAGAAGTCGCATTCAATGGTTGGTTCCTGTTTTCTCTAACCGTACTCTTGCTCAGTCTAATCCTCCGATGCACTGCAATCAGCCGAAGAAGACGTACACATGCCCACATTGAGCGTCGAACAGACTCTTCGTTTCGCCGTTTCCTGTCGAGCGCCTCGAGCGAACCAGCGTCACGAAAATCAATCTCGTGGTCAGTTTATCGACAGCTTCATGAACGTGCTCGGCAAAGTCTTTGGATTGGAGCGGGTATTCGGTACCCGGGTCGGGAACGCTCAGTTGCGAGGTGTTTCTGGTGGTGAGAAGAAGCGAGTGTCGATCAGCGAAGTCTTGGCGAGTCGAGCGTTGGTCACCATGTGGGATTCTGCCACCCGAGGGTTAGATTCGAGTTCCGCCGTTCAATATGTCAAAGCTTTGCGTGCGTTAACCAACTTGACCAAAGGATCTACGCTGGTCACACTTTACCAAGCCAGTGACAGTTTGTGGGATTTGTTCGACAAGGTGCTTCTTATCGACGCTGGTAAACTCGTCTACTTTGGTCCAACGGAAGATGCTATCAAGTACTTTGAGGAAACTGTAGGTTTCCAACGCCAGCCACGGCAAACCGCAACCGATTACCTGAATTCTTGTACGGATCCCGTCGCGAGAAAGCCCAGAGAAGGCTTCGAGGGCAAGGTTCCCACCAGCCCGGAAGAAATGGCAAAGAGATGGAATGAATCAGAAGACAAACAACGAGTTGATCAGGAATTGGAAGAGTATAAAAAGTGGCTAGGCACCAATCCACGAGGCAAAGCCCTCGAAGAGGCTACAGATCATGAACGAGAGGAAAAGAAGCGAAGTGCGGGAAGCAACTACACCATTTCCCTGTGGCGTCAAATCGCTCTGCTGACTCGTCGACAAACTCAACTTATCCTTCGAGACCGCCCTGCTTTGGCGGCAAAATACGGAGGTGCAGTATTTCAAGCTCTTATCGCTGGAAGTGCTTTCTACAATCAGCCTTACACAACTCAGTCGGCGTTCACGTTCGGAGGTGCCGCATTCTTGTCGATCCTGTTCATGTCGCTACAAGGTCTTGCCGAGTTGACAAATCAGTATCAGTTGCGTCCCATTCTCGTCAGGCACCAAGGATTCTCCTTTTACCGTATGAGCGCGTTTGCACTGTCACAAGTGCTCATCGACGCAGTAAGTATCAGTTTGACAGTATTCAGCATCTATTCAAGCTGACACATTACATGCGCTTCCACAGCCCGTCATCGCCGGTTCCTCCTTGGTCTTCAGTGTCATCTTGTACTTCCTCGTCAATCTGAAACGAACTGCCGGTCAATTCTTCATCTTCTGGCTGTTTTTGTGGTTGGTCTCAATGACGACGTACGCTCTATTCAGATGTCTCGCCGCTATCACACCTTCACTCGACGTTGCTACTCGATTCTCCGGTCTACTCATTCAGGCAATCGTGGTATATGCAGGATACACTCTGGCGTTCCCGAACATGCGCTACTATATGCGATGGATCCCATGGATCAATCCCACGTAAGTATGGGTACCCTATCACAGCAGGGACTTGTCTAACTTTCATTCTGTTTTCCCTTGCATGCAGATATTACGCGTAAGGCTGATCTTGATTCGGCTGTCAGGCATTTGTCAATCGGTACTGACACTTCCCTTCTTTCCTGTCAGTTTCGAGTCCATTGTCGCCAACCAGTTTCACCACACTCAGCTGCAATGCGCCCAAGGTAGTTACGTGCCTTTCGGTCCAACCTACACTGATCCCGCGTACGGGTCCTGCACACTTGCTGGATCCCAACCGGGACAACAATACGTCAATGGCGACGCCTATATCGCCGCACAGTTCTCGTACAGTTATGGACACGTCTGGAGGAATTTCGGCGCCGTGATAGGGTTTTTAATTCTCTTCATCATCGTTAATATGGTTGGTCTCGAACTGGCTTTACGTCCAGGAAAGGAGGGAGCCAGTATCGTAGAATATAGGCGTACCAAGAACGCTGCCATTAACAAGAAAGGAGACAAGGAGGACACTCGTGAACAGGGCCACCAAAATGGACAGGAAGGCCAACATCAAGACTCCGGATCGAGCGACAGAACTGTTCGACCTGAAGATGACATTCAGCCACATAGGTCCATTTTTACGTTCGAAAATGTCAACTACACAGTTCCTGTCAAAGGGGGAACGCGACAGCTCTTAACTAATTGCAAAGGTATCGTCAAACCCGGCAGGATGGTGGCTCTAATGGGCGCATCTGGTGCTGGTAAAACCACTTTGTTATCTGCACTTTGTCAGCGGTTGGGAAGCGCAGAGGGCGACTACCAACTCGACGGTCAACCTTTGCCGCCTGCTTTCCAGAGAATGGTAGGATTCGCTGAACAAGCGGACGTTCATGACCAATGGTCTACGATCCGGGAGGCTTTCCGTTTTAGTGCTATCTTGCGACAGCCGAGGAATGTCAGTCGTGAAGACAAATACCGTTATGTCGAAACCGTCATTGGTCTGCTGGAATTGCAGGATTACGCAGAAGCTAGGATAGGTAAGCTGCAAGCCTCTCCCCTGGTTTCAGTTAATTCCAACTGCGTCAATACGACACATAGGTTCTGGTCTATCCATTGAAATCCAAAAACGTGTTACCATCGGTGGTGTGTATTCGTCCGTTCTTACATCGTTGTCTCCGTACTGACATACTTTGTGCAGTGGAACTCTCGGCCAAACCCAGTCTGCTGTTCTTCTTGGACGAGCCGACGAGTGGATTGGATGGACAGGTACGGGACGAAAATGCTTGCGAGGTAATACATTATCTGACATACCTGTGTTCGTAGGGCGCCTGGAACCTCTGTCGATTCTTGCGAAAATTAGTGTCTAGCGATCAAGCCATCTTGGCGACCATTCATCAGCCCAGTTCCGAGCTGCTTTTCCAATTCGATGATTTGCTCTTGCTCACGCGAGGCGGAAAGACAGTATACAATGGTCCTATCGGTAAAGACGGGGAGACTATGATTAAATACTTCGAGTCCAATGGCGCGAAGAAGATCGAAAAAGGAGCCAACCCGAGGTAAACTTCTTCACCTCCTTTCATGTATATTCTTCGCTAACCGCAACATCGCCTTTACAGTGAATGGGCAATCGACATTATCGGAAAGGCTGGCGACAAAGATTGGCCCAAAATCTGGGAAGAAAGTGAGGAAAACAAGAAACTGGGCGAAGAAATTAAAAAGGTCACGCAGGAACGCAAGAGCAAATCCGTTGCCGAGGACGTTGACAGGACAAGCACTTATGCGGCATCCTACTCGACTCAAACTGTGCAACTGTTCAAGCGAACGTTCAGGGGCTACTACCGAGACGTTCCGTATATTATGGGCAAACTCTTTTTGCACATCTTTACCGCTCTCTTCAATGGGCTCACGTTCCTGCAACTGGGTAACGCAGTAATCGACACACAGGTCAGTTGCAGCCATTTTCCGTCTGTTCCTGGATCTAACTTTAATTTCTATAGAACACTCTGTTCTCCATCTTCATCTTCCTTACTACTGCACCACCGCTTATTCAACAACTCCAACCCCAATTTCTTCGCCTTCGAGGTCTTTATGAAGCACGTGAAGGCGCCTCCAAGATATACTCTTGGGTTCCGCTTATTGCATCGGCGATCGCGGTCGAATGGCCTATCTCTTTGCTTGCGGGCTGGATCTATTTCGCTATTTGGTGGAATCTGGTCGGATTCCCTGGTGGCGGCAGGGCTGCTTACGGCTTGCTCTGTGTTAGCTTGTTCGAGTTATATTTGCCAACGTTTGTGAGTCGATGTGGGTATTTATCGTAGCGAATGTTTCTGTTGACACCTCACTATACAGGGACAAATGCTCGCGGCCATTGCACCAAATGCCTTTGTTGCATCACTGCTTGTGCCGATTTTCTTCACTTTCGTCATCCTTTTCTCCGGTACGGCCTTGATAAGCAATGTTGATGCATTGTGGCAAGCTCACCCCCTTCCTTCTCACTAACAGGTGTCCTTGTCCCACCTGCTGCCTTGCCTTACTTCTGTGCGTGATTATATTACATGTTGCCCCAACGTCCGACTCATAGATTTTGAGCTTTTAGGGCGATCCTGGATGTTACATTTGACACCATTCCGTTATCTTCTAAGTTCGTTCTTGAATATAACTCTACATGATCAGCCTATTCGTAAGTGCATATACTTGCGTTCGGAGCATTCAAGTATGGCTGAGCATGACGTGGGGTTTTGTAGAATGCAAGAACAAGGAATACGTGGTGTTCGATCCTCCTCCCGGTCAGACCTGTGGAAACTATATGCAGGTAGGACAATTAACACCTGTTCAAGGGGAAGACGCCCACTCACACTCTCTTGCACAAGCAGGCCTTCTTCGCAGCAGGTAACCCGGGGTACATCGAGTCCGCCACGGAATCCGCCACAGCGAATTGCCGATTCTGTCAGTTTTCCAACGCGAGTCAGTACCTCGAGACCCTCGAGGTGTCGTGGCACAACAGATGGAGGGATATTGGCCTCTTTTGCGCCTACATACTGTTCGATATTGCTTTAGTTCGTCGTCTTCACGTTGTCGAACCTCTGAAGAGCTGCTTGCTGACATTCTTGACTTTTCAGGTTTTCCTCCTCACCTGGCTCGTCCGTTTCCGGAGCAACCCTTTCAAAGGCCTATTCGGAAAGAAGGGCCGGAAGGATTCTACGCCATCCAGCGAGGCACAAAGCGGGAAAGAGCAGAGCAACGCCGGCGAAAAAGGCCAAGGGTATGCTGCAGCGCCCGCTCCAGCAGCGGCTACGGCCTAAGATAGAAATTTAGAGGTTCCCTTTCCCCTTGTTTCTCTGGAAATTATAATTCGCAATGTATCGTTGAGGAATTCGAATTTTCTTTTAGTAATACCTATCTGATTCGTGATCTGGATTTTGACGGCCAATGTAGCCATAGAAAGTGGGGACAAAATGCTCGCACTCGTCTGGTACGCAACACATCCTATTACTGGTCTAATACACGCCTGGGCGTGACCTTGACGGTGGCGCTCATCGAAGGGGCCCGGATCGGTAGTGGAGCTTACGGTTCAGTGTCGTCTAGAGACGGCACAGCTGACGATACGCAATACAACGAGATCGCGTACTGCAACACCGCCTGGGAACGACTAGCTGGCTCCCAGACGAGGCGATTTTTTTTCATGATGAATATGTGTTCATTAATGATCACGTTCGACACCATGTTCCCCTGTTTGACTTGGTTGCGCCTCGCCGGACTCATGTCACGTCAGCTGCACCTTACTATCGACTGATACACTCCAAATGGTTTTCTGTGTAATATATTGGTCAAGAGTACAGGGTCAGAAGACAGTACCAGCAGCGTACCTTCTGATGCTTGCACGGCAGAAGACGCAGCGAAGTCTTCAGCACTTCGCCCGTCAATAGAAAATACACGGGGAACACATGCGACTCTCTTCCAAGGTTCAAGCTGCATTGGATAACGACAGTTGGTGTCAATGCAAAAGACATGAATAACGAGCGGCGATGACAACCCTACTGGAGTGAAACAATACGATATGGTTCTTTACTTTACAGCAGTCCTTGGGTATGACTGCAAGATCCGCTCGGGTCACCTACAGCCCTAGATTGGGACACCTGCACTAGTGCCAACGATCCATTTCAGTCCGTCTTGACGCCGGTGCCCTTCTCTTGTTCCTTCGGCTGCTCCCCTATCCACCCTTCCTGCTCTCTCTTCTTCCACTCCCTCCACACCCGCTCGCACTCGCCCACCCAGATATCCAACGACGCCGGCCGACCATACGTCTCCCAGTCCATAACCTCGCTCACTCTCACACGCGGACTCCCAAGACGCGTGATACAGGAGATGTATTTCGCGGGACTCTGTGTAGATTTTTCGGACGCAGGTGGACATGCGGGTGCGAGAGAGAGGTATGAAGCGAGGGTGAGGAACGTCATTCCGATAGCGGCGTTCTCCACGCCGATTGTATGTACTGTGGAACCCAGCCAACGTGACTGCAGGAGCAGGAGAACATGCATCAGTCAAGTCGCTTACCCCCATACGAAAAGCCCTCACGATGTAGAAAGTCAAGACCATGCACCATTCCAGCAGTAAGGGCAGGAACGGCTTGAACATGCCCGTATACACCACCCCTGGATCCACTCGTAAACACCTCACAGCGGGCCCCTCCCGCTGCGCAAAATCCCAATCAAGCGCGCTGGTAACGAGTTCCGCAACGTATTTGCTCGCATCGTACGACTCGGGAGTGTCGATCAGCTGTGCGTCCTCTGAGGGGACCGGTGGGAGGAAACGAGGGTCGGCGCGGGCAGAGGTAACGTAGATTACACGCGGGGTTGTGGGTAGGCTCTGAGGTGATTTCTGAAGGTGGGAGTGTAGTTCTTTTGACTATTCAAGGCGGGTGAGTTTCACGGACATTACGGAAAATGAGGAAGGAAGACGTACGAGGATATAGGTTGACAGCACGTTGACGCCCCATACCCCGCCCCGCTCACCATCAGCCGACATCTTGCCCTTTTCCTGGATGATAAAGTCCGGCTCGGAAACAGATCCAACAGGGTCCCTGAAGAACTGACGGGCAGCGGCGGACCAGTCGAGGCCGAGAAAAGCACCCATGCCGGCGTTCAGAACGAGGGTGGTCAGGTATGGATATCTGCGAAGGTACGGACGGCAAGTGTTGTGGTGTGACAAGAGGGGAGGATGGGGTTTGGTCAGATGGGACGTTTTCGAGTTGTAGTGCCACGGCATGCGTATCATCCACGCATCGCCCAGGAATCTGTTGAGCATAACCCTCCGCGCGCCGTAACGCGTTATCTACCCGAGTACAGCACCGGGACCCGCAAAGACGAACTCTAGTAGATCTCGTTTCGCAACAACATCGAGGCGGAGCATGTCCCTCTCAGAGGGAATACCGTGCTATCAAAGACCGGGTCTCGACTGTCCTACGGAGACCCCAGACAACGGAAGACGCGAGACTCGCTGTGTAAACACGACGACCTCGGAAGACAAAGGTGCGGGTTCTCGGACGGTTTGCGCCGTCCTCGGAGATATATGAGAGCTAGGTCTCGCGCTCATGCGGCCGATAAGGTAACCATGCTCGACCACCCTACGGCAGCCTCGGGAGAGTCTTCCGCGATTGTAACCTGCGGCGAAAACACTGATTCTCGCTCCGCTCGTACTCACCTCTCCCTCACTCTCCCCACGAAATCCCTGACCCCTCCCTTTCCCCCGACACGATCCCCATCAAGCTCCTCCCAAACGATCCTCAGCCCGTCCCTCCAGCCCTCCCTGACGCGCTCTCCTCTCATCCTTCTCCCCTGCAGCCCTAGATCGTGCCTCGCGTACAGCTCCTTGATCGCCCGTTCTGCGCGGGAGCGGTTGCGACATGCGAGGATCAACGTGAGCGTCACCGGCGGCGAGACGGACGCAAAAGGAGAGGCGGTGGCGGTGGGGAGCGCCGTAGCATCGGACGGGGATGCGGCGGATAGTTGTCGTAGCAAGCGGTGACAGTAGCCCAGTCCCAGTCCGCTGCACGAGGAAGGGCGGTCAGCGCTTCCCTCCGGATGGCCGTGGGGCGGGACTCACGCATTGGAGCCAGTGACGGCGACGATGAGCCGGTTCTCTTCCGCCATGGTATGCAGCGTGAGTGGGGCCGAACGCCTGCGTGATGAACGATTCGGAGGGGAACACTCGTAAATCGAACCATTCACCCGCCGGGTTTGCTTCCGCGCGATATTGCTACAGATACAACTAACCGACGTGCAACGACATGTGTCTTGTTGGTTATGGGGTGGGCAGTTCACGGCTTGGCCAAGCGGTATGCCGAGCCCAGTGTCGAGTGACCTGACTGTGAGTGGAATAAGGAGAAAGAAGGAGGAAAAAACGCAAGCTGCAGCATCGATGAACGCATCATGCGCTGGTAGCAGATAAAGAGTACCTAGAATGAGGTTTTTCCCAAAAGTATAGGTAAATATGCTGCCTTTTTGTACCCTTTTGTGGAGGCCATTCTACACCCTAGCCGGACATACATACCGCATCCGACGCTTAGGTAATTCCCAAATTCTCGGCTGTGCCGGGCGCGCCCATGCGGCGTTGGGAACAAAACAATGTCGTCGTCGTTTGATTTCCGTCCTCTTGGTGTTTTCTGATTTCCCAACCTTGCTTGCTGAACGACAGCACTGAGCACAACACAGGCGAGAGAATTATGTGTGAGCTGCTGTCGTGGCGGGGATAGTGGGGTAGTGCCTGAATCCTGTGTCTCTTGTAGCGTCCGCCGTTTCCCCCTCTATTTCCCCCAGTATCTCGTCCTCGACGTCGATATCGTCCTCCTCGTCTTCGATCTCCTCCTCGTCCAGCACATCGTCCTCGATCACTTCCTCTTCATCATCCTCGTCAAGCACCAGTAGCAGCAGCAGCAGCAGCAGTTCCAGCACCAGCAGCAGCAGCAGCAGCAGCAGTTCCTCGAGCAGTAGCAGCGCTAGTTCGTCGAGTGAGACAGGTGCGGGTAGCACGAGCCAGCCAGGAAGTTCGTCGGCGTCCCAACGTGAGTATCACCATGATGTCTCAGCATGATATCCCAACGGAACGGGGAGGAGGGGAGAGAGAGGAGATCTGGCACATGGGCGGAGGCGAGGTTCAGTGGTTGTGTGGCAAACACGCACTTGAAGAAGAAGGAGGATCTCCTGGGGATAGTCGTAGGGCGGCTCGAACGAGAGTCCGGAAAAGAGGCGTCTCAGGATTCATGGCCGTTGGCTCTCCGACGCTCTTCGGTGTGACTGGAGGGCCGCAGATCCCCCCGTGAAGGAGGCTGTAATTTCGCCTTTCCTTTAGGTCAATTGCGTCCTTCATACAGTTTTGTATCCACCTGCAAGACACAAAAGGCCCTCCCCTTTCCCGTCACCCGCGCTAACTCCCACCCTTCCTGCTCCCTAGGTCAATCCGCGTCCTCGGCGATCGTTCAAACGACTGTCGTCACGACCGACAGCGCTGGCTCTACGATCACCTCCGGGGTCGCGACGACTGTTCCGGCATCGCAAGTGCCTTCCGGAGGACGAACGAGTTTCTTGACGATCACCGTCACGGATTCGAGTGGCCAAACACAGGAGAGCGTGATTAGTTCCGTTGATCCGAGTTCCAAGAGCGGCGGAACCAGTAAGTCGGCAGCGGTGATGGATGGCGACACGCGTAACGGCACGGAGTACTCACGTTTGGGTTCTGGACGCGGGTAGATGTTGGCGCGATCGTCGGTGGAACCGTGGGTGGCGTCGTCGGTCTCCTCGCCATCCTTGCGCTACTATGGTTCTGCGTCTTCAAAAAGCGTCGAAACCACAAGGATGATTTCGATGACACGATGGTGAGCTCACTTCCGTAGTCTCCCTCCATCCGCGCGTCTAACTTGTTTCTCCCCTACCCCGCCAGTTCGACCCGGGACGAAGCCGACACGCGGCCCCCGGTCAAACGGACATCCTCGATGATGAATTGCCCAACAACGACGTGGAACCCTACACCTACGGCCAAAACACGAGCTCCGGGAGCCCGCAAATGTCCCAATACGCCACCGGGTACCCCGTTTCCTCTGGTAGCGGGATCGCACCTTCCTTGCCCCCCTTGGGAACCATGGGAACAAGCACCGCGGTGAACCCCGTACCTGGCTCAGCACCGCTCACCAGTCGGGGCAGTTACTCCGAGGCCAGTCACTCCGGTGGAGCAAACGTCGCTCGTGGGCCCAGCAGTGCATCGACACTCACCTCTGCCGGGTTTGCGGGACGTGGCGCCCAGCCGTCGCCCGGCCAGATGCCTTACGTCGGGAATTACTACAACGCCATGCCCATGTCTATGCCTGTACCTACTGGTGCTGGTGCTGGTGCTGGTGGGCAACAGCAGCAGCAGCAGCCGTCCGCGGCGCAGCAAAAGGCGCGGGAAGCAGCACAGGAGAGGCAAGCGCTCCGTACGGCCAATCCCTCGACTTCGGACTCGTACTACGCCTCGGGTGCGGGGCATCAAGCGGGCGCTTCCACCCTTGGCAGTGCGAGTGGCGGGCAGATCTCACCGGGCGGGACGACGACCGCGAGTGGTGGTGGTGGTGTCGTCGTGCATAGCGATGGCGGGAGGTATGTTCCCGACGATGACGAGGAGGGTGATGCAGTAGACGATGGGCCGAGCGAGTTGCCGCCTCAGTGAGTACCAAACTGCCTTCAGTTGCGTGCTTCGCGTGGGCGTTGATGTTTCGTTCTTGGTATGTAGGTACCACTCGATCCGGAGGGAATAAGCGCACCCGCAGGCTGCTTATCTGTCGAATCATGATCGCTGGTCTACCGCGCTTGTAGCCTCCATAACATTCTCGTGGCCTCCCCCTTTCTGCCTGCCTGCCTGCCTTTCCTCTTGCACTCGCGCATATTTACGGACAAACCTATTCCTACGTACTCTCCTTATCTACAACTGTCTTTTCTTAGGCGACCTTTTTTTGTTTTACTTGTATGTGTATTCTATGACCATTGGTGCATGACTACCTGTGATTCTCTAGGCGTTGTTTAGTTCGACATGCGTGGCGTATAGGGGTCAGGGAAGCCACAGATTGAGCGTGTACGCGTTTCCTAGTATCGATATCGATATGGATCTGGTTTTACAGCTTGGTGATCTGGTCACGCCGCTCGGTCGGGGGATGCCTCAGAGAAGGCATTCTGCAATTATTCCCCATCATGGTCTATAGCAGCGGCAAATCTGATACAATGTGTCGAAACAATCACATTTACCATAATACACTACACCCCCTCTATATAAAAGAATACTTTCTTTGCCTCGGCTCAACGTCATTACTTGGTGGGAGCAGTGATCTCGATCGTAAGAACGACGTTACTGGGTTGGCGAGGGCGACTTACGCTGTTCCGGCTACAAGAGATTACGACGCATTTCTTCCTTGGACCCAGGGCACATCTTTATATCGATCTCCAGCTAGAGGTGAAGCATGATGTAGGTGCTGGCGAGAGCGGTTTGATGCTGCAGAGAAAGCATCGGAACCACTCATGGTTCCATCACCAGCAGTTCTCCCCATGGTCAGTATACGACTGTCAAGGGAGAGCTAACTTTCGAACCCGGCAGACGTTGGCCGTTGGTCGGAGCTGGATGTGTCTTCTGCGGTGTTGGGCGGCGTTGGCAGCGTGTGAGGTAGCCTCTAGCCTCTAAGAGAACGGGTTCAAGTGCTACAGAGCCCTGGTATGGACTAGGTGGTGAGGTGTTGGCAAGGTTATACAACTCGTGCACCTCTTGCCCCAATAGCATCGCGATCCCGTGTTCGTTGTAGCAGATCCACCTCCTTGTTGCGGGTGGATTCTCCTTCATACCGCGTACTAGAGACCGTGGATTTCCATCGAGCAAACTGAGATCCCGGTCGAGGGTCCTTGCGGGTCCTCGCCTATCAGCGTTTTGACAAGTAGAATTCCACCACAGCGTGCTGGGCGTAGTATTTGCGGCTTGGTAAACCCCTTTGAGAAAGGCTTGTCACGATTCAGCCTTGCGGCTTAGTTTTCCCTACAACCAGATCCTCTAGATCGAGAATAGTTCTCGCCAATGGTTCTCCCTTCGTCGCTCCCGGGTTAGAATGGACGCACTGCGAGCCATGCAAAGCACTTCCGAGACCCTGAGCAACGGTAGACAGCTTGATAGACCGTCAGTCCATACAAGTTGAGCTACCCGCAGGAATAAGCTTTGTTGAATTGTGAAACATTCGGAAACGCGTCCCTTTGAGAAAGTAAACAAGCCAGCAACTGGGACAACTATAATGGGCAAGTCGTTCCCATCATCGACTAAGCAGACAGCTCGGCAGAGCTCATCCTTCCTCACCAATGTCTCGCAAGGCCTCGGTCCTTGCCATCGACACTTCGTCACCTCTTTCCCGATTCTCCTCCCTCCCCCCGCAGAGCGGAACACCGCAGAGCCAACACCCTCTTGCACTCGAGCTCCATTCGCTACGGACGTCACTTGCAAAGTTCCAGCATGTTGCGCACAAGACGTCGATGCAGTTGCAGGGCAAGGCGATGGAGGTGGTGATGGCGCAGGATGAGGTGGGGAAGTTGAGAGATGAGAACAGGGTGTTGAAGGAAGAAGTGGAAGTCTTGAGGTGTGTTTTGGTTCTATTCCCTTTGTTTGGAAAGGTCAAGTCTGATAAAACTTGCGCATAGGAAAAACGACCATGTACATGACGACCATCTTAGTCCCGCTACACCATCCCAACACTACTCCCACAACGCTCTCTCGGAATTGACTCTCGCTCATCGTCGTCTCTCGTCCAAGCTGGACATCACAGAAGACGCACTGCATCAAGCAAATTCTACCGTTTCCCGGTTGGAGATGGAGAACGAACGGTTGCTACTCGAGGCGAAGGAGAAGGAAGTGCTGGGCGGGAAGTGGAGAGCGAGGATAGGGGAAGGAAGAGCGGAGATCGAAAAGGAGAAGCTGGAAAGGAGGAAGGTAGAGGAGGAGCTGAGAATATGGTAAGTAAACTTTGGAATGGTAGAGTATTTGATCTGATGCGGTTTCGTGCATAGCAAATTGGCTCTTGCGGAATATCAGAAGTCTGCTTCCCCCACAGACATCCCTCAAACAGAAGTGGACGAAAAGCGAGCAACGTTTACTACACCACAAAGTACATCCGACGACTCGCCACGTGCCAAGGTCTGCTCGTCTTGTACATCCTCAATCATGCCCTTTCAATCTATCTCTTCGACGGATCCTGCGCTACCTGAAACGATACACACCACGCAGCTCTCGTCGACGCCGTCGAACATCCTTCTGGGAATGCGCGGCTTGCATCGTTTGTTCCACGAATTCCAGGAGGCGCTCATTGCGAAGGAGCAGGAAATTACGCGGCTGGAGACCGAGCTTGAGGAGAAGGCTGTGGGTGTGTCAGCGAATAACGAGGTGATAGGGGACGCGATGAGGGAGAAGGAGAGGATGAGGCGCGAGTTGAATGCTGTGAGAGCCGATGACGAAAGCGCCAGCAAGGTTGTGGAGCGATACATGTAAGCTGGATCGATAGTACACCTCCGACCAACGTCCTCGTCTAATAATCACACCTTTTACAGGGCATTTTCACAAAAGACGACGCAACACTTGCATTCTAATTTTCAGTCCCAAACCACACGTCTCAACCAAACAATCAGCACATTGCGGCATCAGCTCTTATCGACGCAGACGCTGCTTGATCGCGAGATGGCCCGAACTGCGCAGCTGCGTTCAGCGATCGATGAGCTTGCGGAAGGCTTTGAGCGGGAGACGTTTGGACGACGCAGGGAAGTGGCATTGCGCCTCAAAAGTCTCGAGAGGGAGGAGAAGCGGGAGGAGGAAGGCCGTCGGTGGGCCGAGCGGGTAAGAAGGGAACGATCGAGACTTGGCGGAGTGGCGGATGCCGGGGGGACGTTGACCGTCAATGGAAGAAGCGTAGGAATGATCCGCTCCACTTCTCCCTTTGTCTCCCCCTCAAAAGGCAAAAACAGCAACCTTCTTCTTCACCCGTCAACATCGGCGACTTCGCTCGTGTCGATGCATAGCAGCGCCACGCTTAACCCGTACGAAGAGAACCAGCACCTGTCCATATTATGGGACTTGTTGGAATCCGGGATCGAGCTATTCGCGGGACAGGAAGATCAAGGACTTTCCAGCCTTTTAGCCCACCACCCTGGAGACCGGGATCATCTTCATAACGCGACAATAGATGACAACGGTGCTCGTGCAATTTTGGCGCAGGAGATAACCATATCATTGATGGAGGAGCTGGAAAGGACGAACAGGAAGCTAGTTGCGCTTGAACGAAAGAGATTGGAGTGGGTCGCTACGACAACGCCGACTGCTGGTCAGAGCACCGGTGACGCTACAGAACGCTCAGAACGTGTTCAAGAATCGCCCACAGAGAGGTCGTTGCCCCCGTTATCGGCTGATGCAGAAAAGAGCCTGGCACGCGAAGAGGCGCCGCCTTCTAACGATGTGGACCTTCATCCCGCTTCTGAAGGACTTCAACTCAATTTCACGGGACAAGGTGCACCGTGCAAGGATGTCGCTGGAGGGCATTTATCAGATGACGATCCCACGGTGGTCTTGTTTCAACGATTGCAAAACGTCACCGGCCGCTTCAGTACGATCCAGAAACAGTTATCTGATTGTGCAGCTTCGGTATCGAACCTCCGATCCAGCAATGGCACCATATCGCCTGCTTATGCCTCCACCCTCCAAATCCTGCTCGACGGTATTTCGGACGTAGTGGAAGACGTCAGAGTCGAAGTGGAGATTGCTATTGCCGATGACGAACGGGATTTAAGAGGGCATGAAACCGTTCTCAAGCTCAACCCGGACAGCAAGACGATCAGCAAGGCAAACGAATTCGCAGAGCCCGGGTATGTTTCTGCCAAGAGTGAAAACTTCGCGAAAAGGCTACGCAATGTCGAGCATGACCTTGTCGCTATCAAAGTTGCATTATCCGATCTGCAAGCTGAAGAACCCAAGCATAACCAAGAACCAGGAGGAATGAACGAGGACATTGTCAACCCGTTGCTGGGTCTTTCTCTCAGAACTGTACGAGCACCTGTCCCTCCCAGTCGAGCGACAATGCAACACCGACAACTCGGCAATGGCATGAAACGAGGATTCTTTGGCAGTCTGGGCAGGACTCTCTCCGGCACAACACCGGCATCGCTGTCCCGAGCGTCCTCCGTCTCGCGCTACAGTCCGTTCTCGGGACTGAATGGTACCCAGATTAGTCCAAGCGAGGATGATTTCAACACATCGGTGGGGCTGAATGCCGCAGCTGAAGAGAATGTAGACGAGATAGATGATGTTGAATAGACCGGAATAGTGTGCATTGTAATTGTTATCGGACAACACAGCTATTTGCATTATAGATTTAGAAGTAGAGAAAACCAGAAGACGATATGGGTATGGTGTTTGATACACACGATCCTAAAACTCGTACAGTTAATCCGCAAAACAGAGTGAAGTGACTGGGCACCTGGTTCTGAACCCGTGCAACCATTGCTCGAGAGCAGTTTTTTGGTCGGAATGTGTGTGTGGTGATAGGGTATGATGACTGGCGAACCGTAGATCCGACTAAAGTCCATCGCGTTCGCTCACGTATATTTACAAAGCCATCCTGCAGGTGTGTAGGTGTATGGCGCAAAGTGGTTCTTGGGTAGGGTAGATCAGCAGTCGAAGCATGCCCACGGGAGTAATGTATTACTCTAGGAAGTGATATTGTTGGCCTGGGATGATGTGTATGGGACATGCCTATTGAACAGAAACACCGTTTGTTCCTTCTGGCTCGTCGTAGCCGTTCGGGTGTGATGACTGCCACCGCCACAGATCACGGCACATGGACTCGAGGTCTTCTGTTGCAACGAAACCTAATTCTCGTTCCGCCAATGTGGGATCAGCGGTAAGATCCGGAACATCACCCATTCTGTTGAGAAAAAGGGAATCAAGATTAGCAAGCAAGCGCGACTGGGAAAGCGACGGAAAACTTGCCTTCGTCCCACGATACTGTACTGATAATCGTAACCACTCGCCTTTCTCATTGCCTCGATCATATCCAGTACGCTTTGACCCTTTCCATGGCCGAGGTTGAAGGCTCGGTAGTTGCCGGTCTTTCCGCAATTCTTGAAGATGTCGGCCTTCTCGAGGGCGTCCAGACTCAACACGTGCCCCTTGGCGAGATCCATGACGTGCAAGTAATCCCGAACACACGTCCCGTCACTACGAAACGCCACATTGTTTGCACAGTCAGCGTTGAAAGAGAGAACGGCAGGAACAACGAACTTACTGAGTAGGGTAATCATCACCAAATACTTTCAAACCATCTTGCGAGTACCGACCTACAGCAATCGCTGCCAACAGGGGCAACAAGTTGCCGGGTTTACCTCTTGGGTCTTCTCCCATCGTTCCTGACGGATGCGCACCCGCCGGGCTGACATCGCAAACGAATCAATATCATATCGCCACGACATTTCATACTGTTAAAGGGGTGGAAGAACTCACTTGAAATACCGCAAGCCGACAGCATTGAACGACCGCTCTGCATGACACGTGTCCTTGATAATATCCTCACACATCCCCTTGGACCGTCCATAGACACTCTCGGGCTGCACCGGGCTCGTTTCCGGAATAGGAATGGTCTCTGGTGTGCCATATACCGTAGCAGAAGACGAGTATACGAGGTTCAGGCACTTGTATTTGAGCATGCTCTGCGCGCAAGACAGAGGGGAGATGCATTAGCTGCTATAGCCACCCTGGGAACCAATTCAGCGGTCGGTGACACGTACCTGCATGAGGTTAATGGTGGCTGATACGTTGGTCTGGTAGTATAGAAGAGGAAGCTCTCCCGATTCTCCAACTGCTTTCAGGGCCTGACCGATCACAAATATTCAGCGTCTATGTGCGAAATGAATACACACCGACTGCTTACTGCCACATGGATCACCGCATAGATTCCACCTTGGGTGCTATACCGCTCGAAAATCCCGTTGAACACCGCGGGGTCGGCGATATCCCCTTGGATTAAATCCACATTACAGCTGTCCTTCTCTTCCTGCGATGCGTTGGCACCAAGAGCGTCACGTGCAATCTTCTCGCATGCCTGGATCGCTTTCGGCTTCGAGTTGTGGAAATTATCCACGACGACTGGTAGGTATTTGCGGCTTAAGAGCAAAGTAACGACGATATGCGAGCCTATTTTATGGCACACGCAAAACAAAAAAGCGATGTACTGTTAGTGATGTCCGTAATTTGGTTATTGTTCTGGTGGCTCGTAGGCTATCCATTGTCTCTTTTGCCAGAAGCCGATTCGCTCCTGATCCGTCCCCTGAGTTGACATTTCCCTTCATAGATGGGACGGAATGCCGTGGATTTCTGCCCATCTTCTTCCGTCCATGAAGAGGATACCAACTGACCACACAATCTCCACCAAAGAACTGTACCAAGGCTCACGAACTCCATCCAATACTGTCAGATTCATCCATTGCAAGCCCTTGACAGGAACACATCCTCCCCATCCAGCGAAAAGAAACTGTCGCGTGAGCGACTCACCAATGTATCCCGCTCCGCCCGTCACCAGTACCCGCTGAAGAATCGTTCAAAGTAGATCAACAACAATGGTTGATAGACGAACCGGTGTATGTGATGTATGGATGAAAAGGAGCACATGAAGAGAAGAATAAAAGCAGGGACGTAAGGGTGTCAGCAAAGGCGTCAGGTTTTGGGTTTTTGCTTTCGTTGCTTCGTTATCCTGCACGAGAACAGCCCGCAGCTGCATCTTCAAACGCCTGCTTCTACTCTCGTCCATTCTCCTTTCTAACACATACGACCACAAAAACTCACCTTGACACCTGCTGACGACTCCGAAGCAGAATAGTGGCCGTTGTTGATGCCATTAGCACCGTTCGCGACGTTGTTTTGCATTGCCGCTGTGTCGGTCGTAGCTCGCATATTGGAATATCTAGCTGTGAGCGTTGTATGGGATCTACGAGGTAAGATTTCTTGGTCTATTTAACGTTCAAGTCGGATTGCTTGACGAGTTTTAGAAGATGCGGTCACGCCAAGAGCGTGATTACCGATATAGACGTTTCGAGTGCTGCGCACGGATCTGTCGTGAGCTGTGGATGACGGTTTTTTTCGCCGTACAGTGAAAGCGGTGTCGTCGACTCGGAGTTCCGCTGGATGACAAGACGTGGGCTTGTTGACGGTCAAGCAGTTAGTAGCAGAATAGCAGCCGTGGAACGGCCTAAACCAATAGTAATCTGGCAGTATCGCGTGTCTGCCTGAAAAGAAAACACATGCGGCAACGAACGAAATAAAAAACACCATGAAACGGGCGCGCGGGATCAACAAGCCGCTTAGCAGGGGAAATGCCCGCAGCGGGTATTCGGGGCTCTGCTTATTTTCTGGGGCAGCAGGCAGTAGCAACTGAGAAAATTCCCAACTTGTGGCGACAACCGTACGCTTTCTGGAGGGTTGGCGAGCTGGTTGGCGCAGCTATGGCAAAAGCAGGGGAAGAGGGTCGGACGGCTGCTGGGAAGAGCAAGAAGCTAGCAGCATCGTCCCAAGTACGAGCACAAGAGCTCCCTTCTCGTACGGCAGCCCCGCCTTTTCTGCGCACGCTTCCAGCTATGCTTGAGCCGCCGGGACGCTTCGCCAGACATCCCCACAGCGAAGCTTTCACGAATTGAATTCAGGCAAAATATCACTTGATCCGCAAGATCTCTAGCTCTTTAGATTGGACCAACATCGACGACCTGGGAGACGGTATTGGGAAGACAAGCCAGACAAGCTAGTACAAAGATAGGGATAGCTGAACACAGTACTTGTAGAAGAATGAGGCTATGCGGCTGCCGCTGCAGCTGCGGAGCTGTACTCGCGGAAAAAAATCGTTATTGCGGTTCGAGAGCTGAGCAGGGTGAAGAAAACGCTTGGCGGGGGGCACCCTCTTACGTAACTGCCCAAAGCGATACGGCTCCGGAGTGATGATGCTTCCGGGGCAAACAGCTCGCTTCAGCTCGCTTTGGAAGCTGCCCCAAATCAAGCTGGAACTTGGGAACCCTAGGGGGGGCGAGCAAAACAATTCACGTCCAACGACTGATACGAGTACACAGCGGACGAGGAAAGGCCGGCAACCCTCCGCCCTCAAGCTGGCTCCCTTCTGCACGGAGTTCTCCAAGGTCGAGATTATCGCCCCCTGACCGGTGCTCCTCCGGCTCGGCAGGCGACTCTATCGGCGTCCGGGAACGAATGACTTGCCCCGCCTCGTTATCAAGTAATTCGGTCATTCTGCGGTAGAGCGTTAGTAATGAGGATCGCATCTCTTCAGGTTGACTAAAAAGGACGGAGAGGTTATAGCGTGAAATGTCGGTCGCATCTACTCCTTGGATGTATGGTGGTGAGTCGATCCAATTGCACCCTCGTTCTCATTATTCCGCTCTCGTAGCTCTACCAAAAAGTCCCTGTGGATCTGGCTCAAACACGAAGTACGAGCGCAACTGCTTGAAAGAAGGTGCCGGGCTCGGTCCCTCATGATGACATTGGCCTGCGATGATCTACTACTTCCAGCCACAGCAAGTTCGTTCCAAGCGTAAGAGGCCCTGTGGGCACTTCCCCGAATTTTTATAGAAGGAGGTATTGATCAGCAGAGTTGGCAGCCTCTGCCCTCTGCGGAGGTACACCGCTTTCCGAGTTGTCGGCGCAACGACATCAGAACCCTTCCTTACCCGGCCGGCTCTTATCTGAAAACTGGGCGGGCATCACCTCAAACACGGAGGTCTTTGCCGTTGCTACAACTCATCTTCTGACTGTACAACACTCCTGGCCCGACATCGAGCAGACGAATCATGGCCACAGCAAGCCAGACGCCCTGGTTCCCTAATGATTACTTTAGTTGTTTTTCGGGACGCACATGGCGTGCCCTTCCGGTCCAATACCTCGCCATCACCTCTCAGGATAACATGGTCTTACTCTGTGCATCAGATTCAGTGTCGTTCCCATTGGGTACGAACGGCGTGCTGAAGATATAGCTGGTCTTGATGGGCTAGAACATCGCCTCTTGAAATGGGGTCAAGCCGCTTTCATCCAACAATCATCATCCTTAGCGATTTTGTCGTACTGGCACGCGCTGTAATCGTTCAGCATACTGTTTATGATCATTCGCATCTTACTTCTGAACGTTGTTACCTACTACAGAACCTACGCCGTTTACTTCAGCTGCATTTCTTTTCCGTGACAATGATGTGTGGTGGCCCATTGTTCAAGCCCATAGGCCACGTAAACCTCCGGCCGACCGGATAACAAGGAATGAGCGATAAACCATTGATATGTGTTCCGCTAAGGTTGGAATACGAGTCACTCGATAATGTCGCTGCTATCTGCTCAAGTCTTCCTGCCATCGATACCAGGTGGATCGTCATGAATGGCTATTGACTGTAAACCTATCCTTCAAAAGCTCGCTCATGCCGAATGGCCCTCGCTCGAATTGGATTGTGTGCGCTGGTACGTGGCAGGGTAACTTGCTGGTCAGTAACTTGCCCTTGGGCTGCTGGATGGACTTGCTACTTGCCGCATTGCTAAGCATTTGAGCCACAACGATGCGGCTGTGTCGTTCTCCCATGATCTATGACGTCTTTCCTTAGCAAGGAACTGCTCCGTCATGGCCTATGACGACCGGTGACTCAGGCGATATCCAAAAGGCGATCTCTTCTCGTCGGTGGAGCTGGAAAGGTGTCATCGAGCTGCCCTGAAGACTTCGATGATCGGTCGGTTCAAGTGCAGCAGTAGCAGCTTATCACTAACCTGCCTTTGCTACACTCCCTAAGATCCTCAGCAGGAAAGCAGCCGGGATCCACCAGTCATTTAGCGTCATGTGCCTTCATTCTATAGTCACTCCACGATTGCTTTGGTTTCTATCCACTGGCCATTCCGCAGACGTGAACAGCTGTTCATTAGCGTTCTTTCGTTACGCTTCCAAGTGCCGATCACCTTTGTTCATATCGTTTGCAACCTTGAACACCGCTAGCTGCACCACCGATGAAGCTACTGATGACCGTTGCAGTAGCGCTAATCTTCGGCATTCTTGATTGCCAGACTTCTGCATTGCTCCGATGACTGCTCCGATACACGAATACCAAAAAGGAGGGGAAAAGAAAGACTGTTTGATCTGCTAGAAGGTACACTGCTTGCATATCCGGGAACTGTTTCACCTAAATCGATCAGACATTTGTTTGAAGCGGGATCGCTCGAGATCGTTCCTTCGGCAGCAGCAAACTGCGGGAGCTACTGCGGCATCCCTTAAAATCCCTCTGGTAAAGCTCGTGGTAGCTACCTAATCCTCGTCTCTTTCATCCGTCAAGCTGTCCGCAAGCTCAAGGAAATAGGTAAAATGGTTCGCAGTCTTGCCCGGATGTGGATTGCTGTACAGCGACAGCAGGGTCTGCAAAGCACCGAATACGATACATACATGCAGTCGTTTGTATCGAAGACCTGGGTCGGTCCGGTCTGGCAAGCTACCTGGCATGCTCGAGAAGGTGCCGGAGACGCTCGCCACCATACTGCTAGAAAGCACCTCATCGCTCTGTCAGCTAAAGAGAACGAGTAAGTAACATGTCAAAATTGCTGTGCTCTTCTTGCGAACCGCGGGGAAGGGAAGCGGTCCGGAGTCTGTATCTACCGGCAGTCTCATGCTGCAGGCAGTTCTAACGAACCGGGTGCAACAGGGAAATCTAACTGCCCTCTGCTGGATAGAATCAGAGGTGCCGAATTCCCTAGGCCTGGAGCTGGTGACCGCTGCGGGTTCAAATCGAAATCTGCTAGAAATGCAAAAGCGCGGAGAATCTCATGCAAAAACGTCGTATCATAAGCAGTCCCAAAGTATCTCTGCTCACAACGGCACAGCATGATGGATGGATTGGTCGCTGCTCAGCAGTCAGAATCGCGAGTAAAATAGACCCTTCGCGGTGATCTGCTCCTTAAGCAATCAACGAGGATCTTTCAAGAAGAATATAATGATCAGAAAGAGGCGTTGCTGTTCATTGATCGGCCCTAGATCTCTCGTATGTTTATAGCTGCATGGGTCGGATGGATTGGGACTGTGAAACAAATGGTCAACTGGCTGATCGAGTGATTGGAGGATGACACGGCGGGCCACGCTATAGATCTTAATAGTGAATGCTCAGCTGAATACTCCTCGCTGTTCTCTTGTTTCTGCCGAAGCATGCTGAGTCTAGGCATAAGATTCTGCATATGACCATCAGCTCACCTACCTGCTGTCCATTCAGCTATCAACAGCTCTATTAACTCACGACCACCAACAACACAGCCAGTTACAGTAGCGCTATTGCAGAAAGGGCTGGAGTTTGCCACGGTAAGGCTTATTTCTACTGAAGCCTTCCTACACAAAAATGGCTGAAGGCAACCGTCAAGCAACTTGCGGAGAGCTTCGTGGAGGCTTTTTTTGCTGGCTTTTTATGTCAATCTGTCAGCCTTGGAAGTGGATCAAAGCCTTCAGTTTCGCCTGAATTGCGCTTCCGCCACGGCGTCCTTACGACAAAGCCAGCCCCCCAGCCTCACTAACTAGAAGTTTAGGGACGTCATCATTGTTGATCATTCGAAGAAACTATAAGTCACTCCAGCCAGCTCTCCAGCCTTTGAAAGCTACTAACTGCTATAATAGAGCTTTTGGGAGCCTTTTAAAGCCCGTAATCTATACACTGCACAGCCGTCACCAAATCCATCAAGTCTTGACTCGGGCTTCATAGCTGGCTTCATCACACACCCCTCGCCAGCATTATCATCAATCGCAGCTCACTTTTCAACCAAGAGTTTCTTGATCGTTGAGACTTCCTGTGCGTATGTGGCTGTGCCTATGTGAGTAAACGCCTGACGCCTGTCAAGTGGCCTTCGAACAAAAGAAAGCGTATTTCGGCAGGCCGAAGGAGCTGACAAGATGAGCGCAGCAACTTCATCTGGGTTCTAGCTACTAGGGTGTCTCCCCAGTATCAAGACACCTGGTTGGCATTAAACGCTGTAAGAGATCGATCCGGCTCTAAAACAGGCATAATGGCAGAGTAGCTTTCCGCGTACCATATCCGTAGCCCATCTCACATCGCATCGATTAGCCATCGAATCGCAATGCTGATCGTGATTGATAACTCTTCTGTTGGTTGATTGAATATCTAGTACTTAACGATCGGATCGTCGTACCGGCATGATGTACAAGTTTCTTGAAACCGCGACCGAAGAAGCCGACGCAGCTCCCTCATCTAGCTCAACTAGCTGCTCGGCCGCTTTGGCGCGTCACCCGGTTTTCAAATTGCCCAAATAGCTGTATAATTAGCTGTAATCCCGCCTTTCGGCTACAATAAGCCTAACTTTAATTTTAAGGCTTGACGAAACCCCCCGGTTACGGAAATTCAATGTTGTTAAAGCCCAGCCAGCAAAATTGAACAAGGTCGATATGTTCATCCAACCGATTTTCTCTTCCGCCCATACCGGTGGCTGGGTGATCAAACGTTAGTGCGCAGCCATGGAATGCCATTGGAATGTTTTGATTTGACTTTCCGGATGTCTCTCTGTCATGTACCTGAGAGATTGGCTGATGGAGGAACCATCAAAGATGCCATCATCTGCGCAATCTCTCGGTTTTACGTTTTGGAGTGCCTGTATGATGCTCCGGATCGCCATTACAGGATCCGGAGCTGTGAATAGCGGTGGCGAACTCAGTGGCGGCAGCCTTTCTGTGGCGTGGCTGGTCTTGATGGTTTGCTGAACTCTCTTGGGCTCTACGAGTTTCAGATATATAGCTTACACTGGAACGAGGAAAGCAGTTCGGCTGGATTCGAAACCCACCTGTCAACACCACTCTTCCGGACGCGAGCAACAAACGAAGACTTCAGAGCTGGTACTCTGCTTTCCGCCATCGGACGCTACCAACGATTGATTCGTTCTAGCATAGGTTTTCCGTTTGATACTCTTTTGTAGCATACATTATCGAAAGATGCGCAGGTTCGCTCTTTCCGCCATACTGGGTTTGGCGATTCAGAGTGTGCACAACGTTGTCGCACAAGACGAACGAGGATTGGATGCGTAAGTAGTCCCTCCTCTATCATGTAGATCCTCTTTCAAACCTAATAGGATTCTGTTTCGTTATACAGATGGCATTTAGTAGGTTCGACATTGCTCTTTCGCTATAACTTCTGATCTGACAATCCGCTGGTCATATAGGACAACTTATACAACCTAGTCCAGGAGCAACTGGATCCAATCATCAGCCCCAATGCGCAGTCATCGCACATGCACCGAATTCTCGGTTCGTAATTCCTATTCGTCTTCCCGTCGTTAAGCATGCTAAAAGTCGCGTCGCATATATAGGTGGCAATAATTTCGCCGCTGCATATAACTTCGACGAGCTTGCAGCGAGTTCATGTACCACCGCCGCTATCTCTGTTGATCACTCTTCGTACTGGGCGCCTCGTAAGTCTCTGGAGGTTGCAGAATGCTTTTGCCATTCATTCTGATTCGCTTTTTTTTTTTTTGAGGCAGAGTTGTACTGGATCGTAGACCCGGCAAATCCAAGCAATACTTCGTTCCTACAGCTGAGTATGTCGATTTATTGCCTTCAATTCAGTGAATATACCAATGACGTTATGTCGATTATCCAGGTTCATTTAACCGTTTCTACTACTTCCTGGGTCGGTAAGTCGTTCTTTTGTTTTTCTCGTCCAACTCAAGCGTCTGACGTTTTCCATGGCAATATCAATCGATGAATAGAAATGTGAGTTTCACACTCGAATGATCTCTCCTACGTCAAAATTCGTAGCTGATTCTTAGCTATGCTTGCCAGGATCCTTCGCAACCTGTTCAAGCATGGCCCGAAGGCTTCAAGATGCTTGCTGGTGATCCCAACGCCAAGACACCTAACGGAATCTTCAAATATTTCTGTCATCGAAAGGCAGATCTGTCTGACGATATTTCCGCCGACAATTTCAACTTTGACGACCCTTGTGTTGGAGGTATCAAGTTCGACTTGACCTTCCCATCTTGTTGGGATGGTATCAACCTCTACAAGTCGGACCAGAGTCATATGACTTACCCTACACATGGCCTTCGCGATGGAGCGTGTCCTGCGAGCCACCCTATCCGATTACCGGCGATCCTCCTCGAGTACACCTATCACCCAGAGTCTTTCCCCGCTATTACCCAAGGTCAGAATATGAACGGTCATCTTGCATGGGCTAACGGAGATACCACTGGATACGGTCTTCACGGTGATTTTATGATGGGTTGGGACCGAGATATCCTCACTAAGGCGTTGAACGACCCCGGATGTGTTAATCTGGGTTACTCCATCACTATTCAAACCTGTCCCACGCTCGCACCCTATTTCAACATCGATGCTGGCAAGAACTGCAAACCCGCGCGAGGACAGCTCACCGAGCCTTATGTTCAAGGGGATGGCAACGTCGTGCCCAGGCTGCCAGGATGCAATCTTCTTTGGGGCGCCTCTGGCAGCAAGCCGACTTGCAATCCTCCTGTTGCCGGCCTGGATGTTTCCGCATTCAGGACGACCGCCGGGCCCGACATTCTTTCGGATTCCGAGCGGTATAACGCAACTCTTCCCACCGCCCCGGGTTGGAATAACATCGGTTGCTATAATGGCGCCTTGACCGGTGGGATCTCCTACACGGACAACAGCATGACTCCCGAGCGTTGTCAGGAGAGCTGCAAGAGGAACGGATACAGTTATGCTGGATTGTCAATCAGCGGCTCATTCACCTGTACATGCGCAAATACATTCGACAAGAGTGCCGGTATTCAGTTGAGTGGATGCGACGTTGCTTGTCCTTCGGGCAGCAAAACTTGTGGAGGTGAGTAGGTGGCAGAGCTGTTCGTGAGCCTGTATTGATAATCGATTCTACTTAGGTCAATATCGTCAGGACATTTACTACCAAGCGCCTCAATACGTCACTCCCGATACGTCTTCCTACGATCTCGGCTGTTACAAGCTGCCTTATGACTGGGCATCGGACAACCTGATCAAGAGTGCGACTTACAGCTTCGTCTCTAGCTCGATGACCCGTGACGTATGCTCACAAGCGTGTATTGAAAAGGGCTCTGCCTATTCGGCTGTCAAGGATACCACTTGCTACTGCGGGCCAAGTCTTACAACCGGACCAGGTTTCTACGTTCCTGGCGACATGTGCACGCGTAAATGCGGAGGCAACAGCACCGAGATTTGTGGTGATTATTATCTGTTGAGCGTCGGAAATCTGGCTAACTACCAAGGAAAGATTGCCAATACCTCGCCATCCAACATCGGTTACCGTGGATGCTATCAAGAAGGTCAAGGCAAGCTTGCCCTTCAGGGATACTCTTTTACCAGCACTTCGATGACTGTGCCTATGTGCAAATCTTATTGCAACCAACTCGGTTACTCAATGGCCGGCTTGCGAAACGGAAATCAATGTTACTGCGACTCTACTTTCAATGGAGGCTCACTTCTTCCCGACTCGCAGTGCACCACACCATGTGCGGGCAATTCGACGGAGTTCTGCGGTAATACTTACACCCTGGCTCTCTACAACTCAAACGCGACTACATATGGAGCGGCTGAAGCCACTGCAGCGCACAATCCCGGATGGCAGGGATGTTACGCATCGTCACTGGTGCAGACGAAGCAAGCGTACGCCGATTATCAGTACACTTCAAACGATCTGACCGTCGATTTCTGCAAGAGCACGTGTGCCTACTTCGGATATTCGTACTCGGCTGTCTGGGCGGGCTACTCCTGCAACTGCGGCAACGTCCTGATTCAAACCAACCGTCTACCCGACGCCAACTGCAATACCGCGTGCCGAGGCAATTCCTCGGGGCTTTGTGGTGGCCCCAACAGTCTCGACGTATACCAGGTTGACAAAAGTTTCACCCCTGATACGACTTCTCTGGCGGCTAAAGGCTGGGTCGGCTGCTACGGCAACCCTCAGAGCGGTACCCCTCTCAGCGAGTATTCGTACACTGATAGCAAGATGACCCCTCAACTCTGTCAGACCGCTTGTAAGCAAGTTGCCAACTACAAGTACAGTGCGCTTTCGGGCACCACATGTACATGTGGCAACACCAACGCTGGCGTTTTGATCAGCCCTCTCGTCTGCAAAAACACCTGTGCCGGGGATAACACGCAAACCTGTGGTGGCAGCTACGCGGCTTCGGTCTACAACACCACAGTCGGCACCGGCTCTTCGGACATTGGCAAGCCTGCGGGCTGGACTGGATGCTACAAAGAAGGAAGCGGATACAGGGCTTTGTCATCTTACACTTTCAACTCTAACTCTATGACTTCTGCATTGTGCCGGAAGGCATGTGCCATTCGAGGCTATGCCATTGCAGGTACAGAATACGCTAGCCAGTACGTAATTTCTGCAATATTTCTTTACTTTGGTTTTTAACCAAAGCTTTGTTCTTTAGGTGTTACTGTGGCAACAACTTGTACTCTTCGGGTGTACTTCCTGCACTGTCATGCAACATGGCGTGCAGTGGTGCAGCGAATGAAACTTGTGGTGCGGGCTCCATTTTGGACGTCTACAACACAACTGGCATAGTTACAACACCGGATGCGAAGACTGGTGCTTTGGGATGCTTTGGCGACTACAGCAGTTTGAGCGGGTACCGATACACCTCGACCTTGATGTCAGGAGCTATCTGTGCCCAAACTTGCAAAGGCAAGGGCTTTGCCTTGTCTGCTACTACCGCCGGCAACACTTGTTTATGTGGAGACGCTGCATCTAAGGCGCAGCTGACGCTGAACCCTGATTCGGCGTGCAGCAGCGCATGTGCAGGAACCACGACCGGCGAAAAATGTGGAGGCAGCTACCAGGCAAATCTGTATGATACCGCCATTGCCGCTGCTAACGCTGCAAGCCCTTCATCTTCTGGACAACCGGGCTACATGGGCTGTTACAACGAAGGGTCCGTTCGAACTCTTGCATCATACACTTACAGTTCGAACACTCTTACAAACAAGCAGTGTATTACGTCATGTGGCAACTTGGGTTTCAAATATGCGTAAGTCGAGTGTCCGTTCAGCTAGATCGTGTCTTTCGCTTAGGCTTTTCTTTGCTTTTACAGTGGTACTGAGTATTCTTCACAATGTTTCTGCTCCAACACCATTGATACCTCATCTGGTGGAGGTATCCTGCAGGCGGAATCCGACTGCGCTATGAAGTGTAGCGGTAACTCTACCGAAATGTGCGGCAATGCTGGACGGCTTTCCATTTACGACACCTCAAAGTCCGGTTTGGTCGCTGCAGCGCCAGCCATCGATGGCTTTGTGGGCTGTTACGCACAAGGAGGCGTTGCCAACGCTGGAAACTACCTGTTCCAGCTGTCCACGATGACGGCGCAACTCTGCCGACTCGCTTGTACCTATAAAGGCTTCAGCAATGCTGCTCTTGCTGGTAACATGTGTTACTGTGCTACTGATGTCAGCCAAGTTGGTTCTCTTCAGGCATTGGCGCTTTGTTCCACGTGAGTAACTTTCTACTACAGTAGTGCGACGCACAAGCTAAGCTCCATTGCCCTTTCAGTCCATGTGCAGGTAACTCGACCGAGAACTGCGGTAACTCACAGAACAGTGCTGTCGGTTTCTACAATAATGCTGGTGCAGTACCTGCTCAGGCCAATAAGCCGGTGGGATACATGGGCTGCTTCAACGATAATATTGGTAGCCGACAATTGCCTGGATACACTTACACGAACACCAACATGACCAACTTGAACTGTGCTGTCACCTGTGCCGGGAAGGGCTTCTCGTTGTCTGGGACTCAGAATGGCAGTAAGTTCTTTCGTTCACATACGATCACAGCATAGGATTTGATTCAGACTTTCTTCTCGTAAAGACGCCTGTTTCTGTGGCTCCACCCTTCCTTACACCTTGTTGCAAGAAAACTACTGCGCATCAACCTGTAACGGCGTCTCTGGTGAAATCTGTGGCAGTGCAAACACGCTCTCTGTCTACAATGCGACTATCCTTGCTGCAACCGCACCTAAGGCGCCCAACCCGACCTCGGCCATCACCTCGAGCAACACCGCTAGTCGAACCGTCTCCGGTTCGTCTACCGTTCCGGCTAGTTCGACCGTCGGTAGCACTTCGAAACCGGCCTCCAGCTTGTCCGCCAGTGCTTCATCATCAGGTGTCTCCGCTTCCGTTACCCGAACATCCGCTTCCGCCACCGGCACCTCGTCCGCGTCTGATCCTTTCGCGACTTACACCTACAGGGGCTGCATCGCCGACGGTTCGACACGTGTGATGAACACCACTTGGACTTACTCGGCCCAGATGACTATTGAGCAATGTGCGACCATCGGGAAAAAGGCTGGCCGAAAGTTGTTCGGATTGCAGAACGGTGGTGCTTGTTTTATCTCTGACACTCTGGTCACCAACACAAGCGCCAGTGGATGTGACCAGGCTTGTCCCGGCGACGCCAGTGGAGCAACAAAGTGTGGTGGTGCTTGGAAAATCTCGTTGTACGAGTTTATTCCTCTGTCTCAGCTTCCTGCCAGCACATCCGCCGCGCCGACATCCACCAAGGCTACCTCGACGTCTTCTTCCACTACCGCTGTCTTGTCGACAAGTGCTGCTGGTTCCGGCACTTGCGCCGCCGTGACTGTCACTCAGACCGCATCGGCAACCGTCACCGTAACAGTGACCGGTTCGGCTTCGACATCGACTGGTAAGGTTGTCAAACGGAGACGACGACCCGCTGCCGCCTCGCACCAAAAGTACCAATTCCGCAAACATACCTCGTAGTGCCATTGGGATTCGGGCTTAGGATAGATAAACCATAGAGGTGAACAGGGATCTATCAGGACGTCGAGAGGGTAATTCGATCTTAATTTGCAGACACTCATAAACGGGATTATATAATACTGTAGCTTATCAGCTTTAAGCTTCTATCTGTACTTTGACATTTATATATTCTTCCTGGCACCTATCGATAAGTTGCAGTAGCCAAGGCGCATCGCAAATGCCACCAAGAGTGACAGTAGGAAGAGGCCTTAGGGTTTGCCATTCAACAGCTTCATTCATCTTTGTAGCAGTATTCACTGGTGCAACTCTGAATCCCTCTTGCGTTCCGCCGTCCCTTGGGGGCAGAGCTTTGTTACCGTAAGGCAGACTATCGATAACCAGCAACCGACCAAGTATCACAACCCACAGTAATATAGCAACATTCTCTCTTCGACTAGTTGGGCTTACATGCAGAGATTAAAAATACAGCTCAGAATCCGGATCGCAAAGGTATCAAGACGTCTTCTTGCCGCTGGGTGACAACGGATGAGGATCTCTTCATCATCGTTCATTTTTTTCCTTCTCACGGTTAGCTCGGAAACCATTTTATTATGTTTCCTTTCGGATCGGCCCCCACCTGCCTTGCTAATATCCTGCAACTGTGATTGCCACCAAAATCCACTACCTATACCACCTCACGATTGCATTACAATCGTTCGCCTCTTCTTTCTTCTGCGACCAACTTTCCAAGGTGAGATTGTATCCGCGAGCGTTTTCGATCGCCATGTCGCGTGAGACATTACTCATTCTCCAGTTTCCAGTTTCCCAGGAAAAGAAGAGGCGGATTGTATCCATAAGTATCACAGCATCTACAGGAGACGACAGAGAACCAGCGAGGACCCGCATAGGACACCTATAGACTATGGCTCCCGTCCACGCAGATCAATTCAACGACGCCGAGGAAGATACCAGCACGTCACACCACCTTCGACCTGGGCGAGATGCTTTCGCGACCTATCTCGACGACGAAGCCATCGTCGACCCATCTGTGGAAGCCGAAGAGAATATAGCCGCTGTTCAAGTACGACAGAGGCTCGAGCAGATGGGTCTTGCCGGTGATGGCGCTAGCAGGGATCCAGATGCAGAGCCCGAGGTCGGAATAGACGGCCTTTATGTGCCCACTGGTCAGGGGAGGATAGACGAGGACGAGGAAGGGATCCACGAAAGCTGGAGCGACTACTCGGATGAGGGAGTTTATGGGTATGACGAAGATGGAAACTCTCTGGACGAAGGAAATATCGATGATGAGGATTGGGAAGTCGCAGAAGGAGGTGAGTAACCGTGCGAGCGCCCTTTAAAAACCGGCCGGTGCTTTCAGATTCCGTGGCAACTCACACGCTGCTTGTATGATAGATTTTACAAAACAGTACAACCGTATGCGTCGGCACCTGCAAATCGTGCGAGCTTTACCAACACAGAACAACGGCCACGCCGCTGGTATCAAAGGTGAAGCAGATCCCGAAGCCGATATGCCGTTACCAGCTCGAAACGTACGCACGAATACCACCAGACCACCGCCACCGAGAACGGGGACTGCTGTCGCAGCTTCAAAAGCGTCTGCTGTCCAGGAGAAATCGCACGTAAAGGGAAAAGGGCGGGAAGTGGAAGAATCCGATGAAGCTGTCGATGCGGACGTACGGAAAAAGATCTCCCTTGCGCCTCGAGCAAACGTTGCTTCCTACCCACACATTCCTACCAGTATCCCTGCTGGCCAATCCACCGCGAACCCGTTGCTCGTGACCCGTTTGGGCGTTTCGTCTGCACCGAAGCATTCGTCGAATACTGCTAATCAAAAAGATAAGGCGGATAGGGCGACTGTCGAGCAAGTTTTGGATAGCAGGACACGAGCGGTGTTGGTGAGTCTCGTCAGGAAGGGGCTGGTATCCGCTGTGGAGGGATGTGTCAGTACCGGTAAAGAGGTAAGTCGGAAATGATATGGCGCGTAATCGAGTCAGCGCTGAACAGATGACGTCTTGCCTCAGGCCAATGTATACTTCGCTCCGGGTCCTGCCACGCCACCTGTTCCGGCTAGCGCAAGCATGGTCTACCCTTCGCCCTATCCTACCAACCTCGCTCTGAAGATTTACAAAACGTCAATCCTCTCTTTCAAAACACGTAGTCAATATATCGCCGGCTCCCATCGATTCCGAAACGCGTACACCAAAGTGACCAACCCGCGAAAGATGGTTCGGGTTTGGGCGGAGAAGGAGTTGCGAAATTTACGGAGACTGGCTGATGGTGGAGTTAGGTGTCCGAAGGTCGTAGAGTGCAGGGAAAACGTGCTAGTGATGGAGTTCTTGGGTGGACAGGGGGATGATATTGCAAAGTAGGTGATACCCGACCGACTGCTTCCACATACCTGAGCTAATCACACTCATCAATATGTCCAGGACATCCCCGCGGCTGAAAGACGCGGATATTCCACCCGCTCAGTTGCCTGAGCTATATGCGGAACTCGCTATTGCTATGCGGTTTATGTATCAGCGATGTCACCTTGTCCACGCCGATTTCAGCGAGTACAACATCTTGTAAGTCGTTTCTCTTCGGCGTTTGTGTCGTTTGCCGCCTCTCACTTATGTCGTCTCTCGCAGATACCACCTCGGCCATGCATATATCATCGATGTCTCGCAATCCGTCGAACATGATCACCAATCGGCGTTTGATTTCCTTCGAAGTGATATCAAGAACCTGGACGATTTCTTCAAAAAGCGGTCTGGAGGGGAGGTTCGAACATTGGGTATCAGAGGAACGTTTGACTTCATCGTCAATGAACGAGTTACGCCATACGGTGCGCCGTCCGACGAGAAACATCCAGCGGATCAAACGGAGGAAGATTTGAAGGAAATTGTCAGGAGTTGGCTGGATGCCGGTGTCGGATCCCATGATGATCAAAAAACTCCGGCAATTGGCACAAGCGCAGCCACATCCGACGCTACCACATCGCGCACTTCATTGGCTCAGGACGACGCCGTGTTCATGTCCTCATACATCCCTCGAACTTTGGGCGAGGTATACGATCCGGAACGGGATATCGATCTTTTGAGTAAAGGACAGGGAGACGACCTAATTTATGCGGGGTTGACTGGATTGAACACGAAATCCTCTGAAGCCAAAGGCAAAGGGAAGCAGGCGCAAGAAGGGACCGATCAGGCCTCTGACAAAGCGGGACAGGAAACAGGCAGTGATCCTATACCCGAGAAGACACGACGTCAGTCCGTCAAGTCTGTTCGGTTTGAAGACGAGGAGAATCAAGATACCGAAGAACATTCGGATGGCTCTGACGACGAAGAAGGTTCAGAGAAAAAGTCGCGAGGCTTCAGACATGAGGATCGCGAGGCGAAAAAGGTAAGGATTACCGTACAAGACGGACGATTCTAACGCTAACCCTTCTGGTGTCATAGGATCGCAAAAAGGCGTTGAAGGAGGAGAATAGGGAAAGGAGGAAGAACAAGATGCCGAAAGCTGAGAAACAGAGAAAAATCAAGACGAGCAAGGCGGGCAAGTAAGAAGTGGTAATACATGCATTATATGATCGTCTAGTTCGATATGGAATGATCTCTGCGGACCTCACTGGCCACTGGTTGCACTCGCTCCAATACTCAATGACGCTTGGCAGCCTCCATCTATTACGGCTCTATTCGTAATCATGGTCGGCCGTATATACAAGTTTATCATAGCTTCTGACGGCAAAAGAACAGGACAACGGAGACTAGTATATTAAGAAGGTAAAAAGTAAAAAAGGCTGCAGTGCGTGCGCTGTAACTACTATACGTAATAGGGGAGAGCCTGGGGAATCCGATCATCCGTAGTACCGTCTATAGCCATTCTCCATTCAACAACAATAGGTGGATTGTCGTGGTGAGACTGGCGAGTGGATCTACGGATCCCTTTAATTTCCGCTTTCTCGTGTTTGACGAACACTATTAGACGTATTGCTGGTTGTGGCTGTCTCTTCGAACTTTTCTGGCATCCAACCTCAGAATCACTCATATGCGGTGGTATATCGCCCGTTGCAGTCGTTCCCGCGACGATCCGCGATATCGCCCTCTTCACCTGTTGTCGCATTAGCAAGCACATAGTCGCTTCGAAAGATTGACATGCTATGACGGGTTCCCAGTTATTTCGCCGCTAGTCGGAGCTGCACTACTGCCAACAGAACCTTGTCCAGAATGCGTTTGGGTTCCTGCAATCCCTTCCTTCCCCGTGCCTGTGTCTGGTTAGCTGGAAGTGTTGCTCCCTTCCTCAGCACTAGGAGAACTCGATGGGTTCTTTACACTCTCGAACCATTCCTTGAACACCTGCCACATATTTAGAGGGAGGTAGCTGCCCGAAAAGTTACTTGCCGCGTTTGTTCAGTCGTTCAATGTTTTCAATAGGTGACATGATCTCTTCAGGTTTATCACCCCTCGATTCGAGTCACCTTTGCTCAGTACTTCAAGGTATGCATGCAATTCCTAAAACATTACGTTTATGGCGTTCACCTCCCTAAGGCTCTTCTTTTCACCATCCGTTGCTTCCTCAGAATATCTCCCTCCATAGGTTTGAGCATCAATCTCGTGATTATGACGAACCATTCGTTCCCCACCACAGGCCTCTTCGAGGGGCGTAATCTGTGGCGATGCATTCCTAGTAACTTCTTCTGCGTTGTTATCGCTTATTTCGAAATTGATGTACGGTATTAGGTGGAGGAGTGGGATTTAAGCACTTTAAATTTGTTATGAACGGCGACTTTCGAACAAGATGACAATCCCAATACCGTCACTCAGTGACGACCTTATATGGGCTACGATATGCGAAAGACGAAGGAAGTGAGGAATGATTCCCGTTTCTTGTCTTGCGAGGAGTGTCCCCAGATAGCCTTTCCGGCTGTGCGCTGGAATGCTTATCTCTGACATACTCTTGGAATGACACCCGTGGTCTGCGTCTGTATCTCCTTTGTTGCGCCTTTCAACCCTTTCGTTTTTTCAACGGTTGCTCGAGTAGATTTGTAGATTTGCATTCATGTATCCACAACAGCTGGTTGTAAGGCTACCAGCCACAAGCGACGACCGACTAGGTGTATTGCTTGTAGTATAAGCTCTTGTTGCGCTTCGTCAAGTGAAATGATACAACATTGCAATTAGATGCAAATTAGCAGTCACTAAAGGAACTCGAGCATATCTCACCAGGCATTCAGATAGTACACCCTGCTTCGCTCTCACCTATCCATGTTCATCCACGTTGATTCTTATGTCGACTCGTCTCTTGACTCAGCTGTTGGGACTGGAGAAGGAGACACTTCTATCCTCAACTGAAAGTTATGTAAGAGTTATCGAATAAATTTTTCCAGGACGCACGACTCATATCGGAAGCTGCCGGCGCCTGTTGTATGGTCCCATCCCACGCCGTATCTTGGCTGGTGGGAGCGGTTCGATAACTTTGCACTGATTCGTCGTCGTCGTCCTCCTCCTCTAGTTGGTCCTGTTCTGACCCATCTCCTCCCACGGTTCCTGCTTCGCCTGGCTCGTCTGATGCTTCCTTGGGGGTTGATATCCTACACAATTTACAGAATTCTTCGTCCACCTGCTCCCATTGATCCAGAAATTCCTCCTTCCATTCAACCGCGTAAAGGGGATCACCGAGCTTTTCGAGCCTGTTGCAGATCTTTTTGAACTCTTCGACAAGGGCGTAAATGCGGTGATGCGACTCTACGATTTCCTCGACGGATCCTGTCTGGAGCGGTAAAGTCTTCTCCACGATTTTTTCGAAAGATAGTTGCAGTGCCTCTAGAAGCTGAGGCCAGGTGTATTTGCTGCTGTCGACAACTCCACTAGCGTTTGGAGAGACGATGTGCGGGTCACCAAGCTGTTCCTGTAACGCCTTCAACAAGGCTTTCGTTTTTTCGTTAAGCGGCCCCGCTACGAGTTTTACTTTGGTTCTGTACCGCTGAACATTGAAAGAAAAAGGATCATCTCCGTGCAACTCCGTCGCTTTCAAAAACTTAGCGGCATTGAGGCTCTTTCGTTGAATCGGAGGCTCGCCGGGGTTTAAATATATGGTGCTATCACCATAAGACTTCAAAGACTCCAAGTCTGAGTCTGTCAAAGAAGGTTCGTCTTCAACAGCAACTGGCAGTTCCTCGGAATGCAGAGAAGTCATGGTTACTGTTGATTGTATGATTCTATGCTAGATTGAGGTATCTGAAGTCGGAGAGCGGAAACCTTGAGAGCGCGTGGATGGCTACGGTTGCGGACAAGAGATAAACAAAACTGGAGGATAGACAGCTGGAGCACCTCGTCATCCCCGTCTGCTGACAGACATCGCCGACGCCATTTATACCTATGAATGAGCCGCTCCAGCCATTCAACCACCCCTCTTTTTCATCTCAAAGGAGTGTGCAACACAGCCTTGTTCTATTTAGCATGCATTCGAACACAGCGCACCAGCAGATGCATTGAGCCAAAGCTGGAGACAAGCATGTCGGTCTTGCCTGAATCGCCAGAGGAGGAACTTAGCTTCTCGACGACAGTGGTGAACGGTAACCGAACACTGAAACGAGCATGAAACGCGGCCCGGAACACGAGCATCTCCGCCCGGCTCTGCGATAAGCAGCGCGGGCGCGACGCCCTCTTCTCGTCCGATCGCGCTGGGTGCCCCGCGCCGCACGCATCTGGATCCGCGGCCGGGGTCTTATCATTGCGGAATATTGGAAAACAGGCACAAGGGCGATTTCCAACTTTTTCCGGCAGGTGACTTACGGGCGAGTATATATATTGTAGGGATAGCATAGCACGGTAGCGTCCGCGGGGATCCCATCCAAGCACCCCCGCCATCATGCTCCGTCCGATTGCACGCTCCCTCCTCCGTCCCGCTGCGCGTTCGCAGCCGGCCGTCGTCGTGTTCCCCGGAAGACGAGCATACAGCACCCTCCCCCCGACCTCGCGAGACCATTCCACACTCGCCATCTCCCCTTCCTCCTCGGCCTCGCATGCCCTCCATCCGCCTACGCACGCCCTCCCGTCCTCCTCCATCTTCCATCCGCTTGACACCTTTACCCCGCGCCACATCGGCCCTCGAGAGCGGGATGCCGACGAGATGCTCAAGTACCTCGGGTACGACTCGATGGCGGATTTCGTGGGCGCGACGGTGCCTGCCGATATTCGGATCAAGGAGTTGGGAGACGACGATGTCAAGCCGTTCAGCGAGCTGGAGTTGCTCCGCCGAGCTGAAAGGCTTGCGGAGAAGAATCGCCCGATGAAGAGTTATATCGGGATGGGCTACCACAATGCCATTCTCCCACCCGTGATCCAGCGAAATGTGAGTTGCAGTTCGCAGGGAGATTAGTTGCGCCGTTGCTGACGAACCATCGGTACGACAGGTTCTGGAAAACCCAGGATGGTACACGGCGTACACGCCATACAGCCCTGAGCAGTCGCAAGGTACATCTCAATGATATTCCCTTAATTCGAAGTAATCCCTAACCTTCTATTACCGCCCTCCTTTCCAGGCCGGCTCGAATCCCTAATCAACTACCAAACAGTCATCACTTCCCTCACCTCGCTCCCCATCGCCAACGCCTCCCTGCTAGACGAAGCTACGGCAGCAGCAGAAGCGATGGCCATGTGCCTCGCGACCTCCGGCCGCTCCGCCGCCCCAGACACATCGAAAATCTACCTCGTCTCCGCCTCGGTCAGTCCGGCGACACTTAGTGTCCTTCGCACCCGTGCAAAAGGGTTCGGAATCACCATCCGCGTCGTCCCAGACGCTGAGCTCGCCTCCGCAGTCGAAGCACAGAAAACGGGCGGGAAGGGTAACTGTATCGGTGTCATGCTGCAATACCCGGACGTGAACGGCGGAATCCGCTCCTGGTCCGCGCTCACCGCCGCTGCGCACGCACGCGGGATAAAAGTCGTCGTCGCGACCGATTTGTTGGCACTCACCATGCTTGCGCCGCCCGGCGAATGGGGTGCGGATATCGCGTTGGGGAACAGCGCGCGGTTCGGTGTACCTGCCGGGTACGGCGGGCCGCATGCCGCGTTCTTTGCGTGTACCGATGCGTTGAAGAGGAAGATGCCTGGCAGGTTGGTTGGTGTCAGTAGGGATACTCGAGGCGAAAAGGCGTATCGGTTGGCGTTGCAGAGTGGGTTCTTCCACTAGGGACGCTCTTCTCTAGGCAGCTTTGCTCACCATTTTCATCCTACAGCACGAGAACAACATATCCGACGAGAAAAAGCCACGTCCAATGTATGCACCGCTCAAGCCCTGCTCGCGAACATGGCCGCCATGTATGCCGTCTACCACGGCCCTGCAGGACTCCGCGCCATTGCCGGCAAAGTCAACTCTTTTACGCGAATCCTCGCGGCCGCAGTGGAGCGCATGGGTTACCGTGTGACCAACCCGGATGGCTGGTACTTTGACACTCTTACCATCGATGTCTCCTCCGCCGTCTCTAGTGGTGGTGCTGACCGCGTGCATGAAGTCAGTATCGCCCGGGGGATCAACTTGCGTCGTGTCGATGGCGACAAGGTCGGAGTCACGTTGGACGAGAGCGTCGGGATCTTGGACCTGACTGATATCGTCAACACGTTTGCCGAAGCCGCCGGAAAAGACGGATACACGCCCACTCAATTATCTGACTTTGTCGACGCAAACTTGGGAATCACCGCTGAGCAGCTCACGGCGGGGATCACCACCGCTCCGCATGAACTGGCACGAACGACACCGTTCCTCACGCAACCCGTGTTCAACTCGTACCACTCGGAAACGGAAATGCTCCGTTACTTGTACCATTTGCAGGAAAAGGACTTTTCTCTAGTGCATGGGATGATCCCGCTCGGGTCGTGCACGATGAAGCTCAACTCTACGACTTCGATGACCCCACTTAGCTGGAAAGAATTCGGCGGCGTTCACCCGTTCGCGCCCGTCGAGCAGAATGAGGGATACACCCAGATTATCAAAGAACTCGAGGGCGATTTGGCGTTGATCACCGGATTCGATGCGACCTCGCTCCAACCCAATTCCGGAGCGTCCGGTGAATATGCAGGATTGAGCGTGATCAAGGCGTACCTCGAGTCCATTGGACAGGGAAAGCGAGATATCTGTTTGATTCCGTTGAGTGCACATGGTACAAATCCGGCTGTGAGTAGCTTGCGCGACGGGAATCGTGGAGCAAAGGCTGACCGGTAGATATCTATAGTCTGCGTTCATGGCAGGAATGAAAGTCGTACCTGGTGAGTGATAATCACTGCTGTTACTTGACGACGACTAACCCATGTTACGCGTCACCCGTAGTCAAAACCCTTACCGACGGCTCGCTCGATCTGGCCGACTTGACTGCCAAGGCTGAGAAACACAAGGACTCCCTGGCTGCTTTCATGGTTACCTACCCTTCCACTTTCGGTGTATTCGAGGAAGGAGTCCGAGAGGCTTGCGAGATTATTCACAGCCACGGAGGCCAAGTCTACCTCGACGGTGCCAACTTGAACGCTCAGATCGGCTTGACCAACCCGGGAACCGTCGGCGCAGACGTCTGTCACTTGAACCTGCACAAGACCTTTGGTATCCCGCACGGTGGCGGTGGGCCTGGAATCGGACCCATCTGTGTTCGATCGCACCTCCAGCCGTTCTTGCCCGGTCATCCGATCATCCCCACTGGAGGCGAAAAGGCCATTGAAGCTGTCGCCGCCGCACCATGGGGTTCCGCCAGTATCACCACCATCTCTTGGGCATACATCAAGATGCTCGGTGGAAAGGGACTGACGGATACCGCCAAGCTTTCGCTCCTTAATGCCAACTACATCGCCAAACGACTCGGCGATCACTACACGCTCAAGTTCAGCAATAAGAACGGCCGGGTTGCACACGAATGCTTGATCGACTTTGCAGAGTTTGAAAACTCCGCCGGACTCAAGGTTATGGACTTTGCCAAACGTTTGCAGGACTACTCTTTCCATCGTGAGTGACGGTCTGCTCTTCGTCGAAAGCCTCAGCTTACCCTTTGTCGCAGCTCCCACGGTTTCTTGGCCCATCTCCACTGGTATGCTCATCGAACCGACCGAGAGTGAAAGCAAAGCAGAGATCGACAGGTAAGTGTTGTAGTCGCCCTCTGCAATTATGACTGTAGCTTATCCCTCATTTGTAGGTTCTGCGACGCCATGATTCAGATCCGCAAGGAAGTGGACGACATCATTGCCGGAAAACAACCAAGAGACAACAACGTGATCAAGAACGCTCCTCACCCGGTCGCGCTCATGACTTTGTCTGAAAGCGATTGGAACAAGCCGTATAGCAAAGAGCAAGCCGCGTACCCATTGCCCAACTTGCGAAAGAGCAAGTTCTGGCCGACGGTCACCCGTGTGGATGATGGTGAGTTGCGGTCAAGTATGCTTCATATTGCGATGCTGATATCACTCTCTTTTAGCTTACGGCGACACGCATCTTATTTGCTCGTGCGACTCGGTCGAAGACTACGCCAGCACAAGCGACGCAGAACTCAAAATCTCCGGTGGCATCGAGTCCAATACGTAGACTCACAGCGCTTCATCATCTAGGAGCATCACAGAAGGACATTGTTCAACACCAGTTTTGGGGTATATAATTCGCAGTTTAGTCATCATCATCCAGTCTTCTCAACGCTTTTTTACGACACGGGCTCAACGCTCGTGCTCGTTTTGCGCTTCAACCGCAGTTGTATTTTCGCATTCATCCATAGAAATCAGAAGCATACATTTGTAATCGGTCTAGCATTTCGGCAACAGCAAATAAAAACTTTGTTTTGGTCTCATACTACTGCCATATATGGGCAGGCTTGACAGGAGCTTGGACACACCGTCACAACGTCATGCGCCGCGATTGAACGGAAGACGACTGGCCGGTCTCGTCATCTGCCTGTTCCGAAGCTGATCGCATAGTATCGTAGTCAAAGCGACCCGGATCGTGTGATTTGATTGCAGCAAAAAGAGAGGATAGATCCTGAGGCTTAAAACTGTCGTTCAACCATCTCTTCCCTCCATCGGTCTCTTTATAAGAGCCAGAGGGAGCCACAGAGTTGTTCGGCATTTGAGTCTGGTGTGAAGGACTTGAGTATTGTCCATGCAAAGGGAAATAGGAGTTGGCCTGACTGTATGTGCCAAGCTCGTATCGACCCCTAGGGTCAAATGTCGCGTTTGAGCGCAGCCAGCCTGCCCCATGTAGGACTACAATAAGCCAAATTCAGTCACCATGGCAATATGGCCTATCGCTCCTGGACAGGATTAATGATGGAACGCTACATGTTAACATGGTTCATCGTGATCTGGCTCAGGGATTGATGGGATTCTCCTATGTGAGTGGCCAATTATTTAGTACGTTTGGTCTACAGGCCTGCTTCAGCAACTCTGCACAATCCTTCTGGAATTCTTCAGTGTCTGGGTCGGTTTCTTCGAGGGAGATATGGGAAGCCATAGAGTTGTTTGTTATTTGAGTTTGCCTTGAAAGTAAACTCGTTGAAGGATGGTTGTATTGCGATGATGACATGAATTGCGACAGGCCTAGTGCGATTGGACTCAGGCTCGAACTTCAACGCCTCAGGGTTGAGCGTGCTTGTGGATTCGGTTTGTATTTGCGA